>CM042393.1:8560804-8588304 GCA_023634145.1 Thymallus thymallus | reverse complement strand
CTGTAATCCATCCTGCTACTACACTTTACTGTAATCCATCCTGCTACTACACTCTACTGTAATCCATCATGCTACTACACTGTACTGTAATACATCCTGCTAGTAAGCTCTACTGTAATACATCCTGCTAGTACACTCTACTGTAATCCATTCTGCTACTACACTCTACTGTAATCCATCCTGCTACTACACTCTACTGTAATGCATTCTGCTTCTACACTCTACTGTAATCCATCCTGCTACTACACTCTACTGTAATCCATCCTGCTACTACACTCTACTGTAATCCATCATGCTACTACACTGTACTGTAATACATCCTGCTAGTACACTCTACTGTAATCCATCCTGCTACTACACTCTACTGTAATCCATGCTGCTACTACACTATACTGTAATCCATCCTGCTACTACACTCTACTGTAATGCATTCTGCTTCTACACTCTACTGTAATCCATCCTGCTACTACACTCTACTGTAATCCATCCTGCTACTACACTCTACTGTAATCCATCATGCTACTACACTGTACTGTAATACATCCTGCTAGTACACTCTACTGTAATCCATCCTGCTACTACACTCTACTGTAATGCATCCTGCTTCTACACTCTACTGTAATGCATCCTGCTACTACACTCTACTGTAATCCATCCTGCTACTACACTCTACTGTAATCCATCATGCTACTACACTGTACTGTAATACATCCTGCTAGTAAACTCTACTGTAATACATCCTGCTAGTACACTATACTGTAATACATCCTGCTAGTACACTCTACTGTAATCCATCCTGCTACTACACTGTACTGTAATACATCCTGATACTACACTCTACTGTAATACATCCTGCTACTACACTGTACTGTAATACATCCTGCTACTACACTCTACTGTAATACATCCTGCTTCTACAACACTCTGTAATGTGATCCCCTGGCTATCTTCTAGGACTTTACAGTCATGTACCTTTACACACAGCTACTGTCTCTGTGTCTGTCTGCATGGCTGGAGTTACACTACTATACTACTGTCTGTCTGCATGCCTGGAGTTACACTACTATACTACTGTCTGTCTGCATGCCTAGAGTTACACTACTATACTACTGTCTGTCTGCATGCCTGGAGTTACACTACTATACTACTGTCTGTCTGCATGCCTAGAGTTACACTACTATACTACTGTCTGTCTGCATGGCTGGAGTTACACTACTATACTACTGTCTGTCTGCATGCCTAGAGTTACACTACTATACTACTGTCTGTCTGCATGGCTGGAGTTACACTACTATACTACTGTCGGGCTAGTACTCACAAGCAAACACACACCAAACATTGTGTGAAACTGTGTAGCAGTGTGTTCACAACAACGGCTCTTAAATAAAGCCCAGTCAGCATTAGTTTGACCTTGAGTTTTCTCCGGCATAGATAAACAAGACAAAGACCGTAGTTGTCAAATAAGAATGTGTTACCATAGACACATAGCAACAAAATCTAGAATTACTGTACCATAGGTATACAGAAACAGTTCTGTGTCCCATTATTCTTATAAATGCTTATAATTCTTATAAGCTGGAGAGGAGAATGCAGTAAGGATATGAAGAAAGAAAGCTATTTCAGAGTATTGGGACATTTGTCATATACAGCAGTAATGTGTCCCAATGTACCCATAAATGCCTTCTCTTTGTGTGAAAACTCAGTGAGTAAAGCAATATGGGGAAAAAAGATGGGAGGAAACTAAGGAAATATTATTTTGGATTATTGGAACATATGTCAACAATATGGACATAATGCAATAGCCAGAAGAGAAGTCAGGGTCACCCACCGTTGATACAGCCGGCCTCATCACTGAGGTCAGGACAGTCGTGCACCCTGTTGCACTGCTTGGTACCATGGATACAGGATCCATCACCACACTGGAACTCATCTGGACGGCAGGTCAGCAGAGCTGTGGAGGAGAGAACCCACACAAAGAGAGAAAGAGAGAGAGAGAAAGAGAGAGGGGGATACAGAGACAGAGCACACACACACCACAAAGATTATGTTAATTCACCAGAGCAGAGCCAACCCCAACCTGGTATCCTGTCAGAGAGAAAATGACCCATGCTCCCCACTTCTCCCCCCTGTTCCCCCCAACTCCCCTGTGCTTCCCCCTACTCCCCTCTGCTCCAGAGAAATCCTGTGAAAATGAGAAGCTGGGAGGTATTTACCATAGAGACCCTATTAAATTACTAGATGGGCTATGTCATAAACCCTCAAAGTTCCAGACTGGGAGAAAATGACAGCCAGTCTAATTGGAATGAATGGCAGTAGAGGCATAATCCTGATTTTACTTACGCAGGAAAATAAAAGGAAGCCACGTGATATATCAGAAATTGTGTAATAGAATTATTGTCAAATTATACATTGTCATAAAGACAGTTCATACCAGTTTTATACAAATGTTCTGTCTAAATAGCCTCTATAAATATATGTAAACATGTCTACATTTGTGTTTTCTTGGAAAGCTCTGAGTGCTACTATATGTTTCAATATCAGTACTTGTTGCATTTACAACTTGTCTAAGTCCTCTCATCAACTGAATGGTCTTGGTGTATGGCTGTGGATTGAGTGCATTTTTTGAATGGAATGTTGGCTTATTGGCAGTTAAATTGAAAAATAATTGGAATCATTCCTCTAAAACTGTCTGGCTAGCTAGCTAACAAACATACAGTGCAAATAAATTCTTCAAATTCATGGTTGACCAACTCAGTGACCAAAATGACTGACCTTTATACCATCATAAGAAGGTTAATGTCCATTCTAGTATTCTAATTCTAGGTTATTTACTCACTGTCTGTTTAAAACACACACCTAGGACTGGTTCTTTTGTTTGTACTGTGTGCTTTTATGTGTATGCGTGCGTGCATGTGTGTGTGCGCGCATGCAAAAGTGTGTGTGTGTGTGTGTGTGTGTGTGTGTGTGTGTGTGTGTGTGTGTGTGTGTGTGTGTGTGTGTGTGTGTGTGTGATTCTCCATTTCTCATAGCTTCATGAAAGCTGTTAGATGCAGTTTATTATAGCGCACTGCGCTTTACTATGGGCAACAATGTTAGCACTCATAATTGTATTCTCCACCAGAAGGTTGGTTGGCCCTCTTTGATGTCACATAGGTTGATAGATTGCTATGTTTTCATTTATAAAGCTCTTTTACAAAAAGTCCCACTGTACCTAACATCTTTACTAAACTCTAGAGTTACCACACCCAGTCTCAGGGATGGCTAACTCTAGAAATTATTTTGGTCTCTACTGAGTTAGGTAAATCAGCTTTTAGTGTTCTTGCACCTTATTTGTGGAATAATCTTCAAAATGTTTTTTAACTTGATGTTCTGGTTCCTCTAGGGCCAGTCAGAAATCTGATTCAGATTTGCTAATGAATGTGATGTTCTGGTGCCTCTAGGTCAGAAGGCTGATTTAGGACCTTATTACTGATGAATGTGATGTTCTGGTGCCTCTAGGTCGGAAGGCTGATTGAGGACCTTATTACTGATGAATGTGATGTTCTGGTGCCTCTAGGTCGGAAGGCTGATTGAGGACCTTATCACTGATGAATGTGATGTTCTGGTTCCTCTAGGTCGGAAGGCTGATTGAGGACCTTATCACTGATGAATGTGATGTTCTGGTTCCTCTAGGTCGGAAGGCTGATTGAGGACCTTATCACTGATGAATGTGATGTTCTGGTTCCTCTAGGTCGGAAGGCTGATTGAGGACCTTATCACTAATGAATGTGATGTGCTGGTGCCTCTAGGTCAGAAGGCTGATTGAGGACCTTATCACTGATGTTTTGTCTTTAAACCCAGCATGATGACCTCTCCTGTGGGCCTCAGTGGAATGGGTTTTATAACAGTCTCTGGACTAACATTACAGTAAATATAAAGTGCCCACAATAAGGAAGGATATTAGATTTTAATCAGGATATTGATCATAATGGTAGGTAGGTTTAATCCTATTTTAACATCCAAATCCTCAAATAAGTCTGAAACCCCTGCATGATTCTACTTTGACTTCCTCCCTGTCTTTGTGATCAGTGTTTGTCATTATTCAGTGGTCTCTGGGTTTGAGAATAGTGTGTTACTCAGGGAGAGAGGGCCAGGTTTTGAGGACCCTCGCCCCCTCTCAAGGGCTCTCCACTGTTCCAATCATCACACTGTTGCATGGCAACCAACCCCACTGATTGCCGTGGTGATTCCAGCGTGGAGCTTCTTATAAACAGGCGCCAAAACAGAGGTCTCAGGGGGGCTTTGATAGCATACTGTATCATCCATGCACACACACAGACATGCAGGCACACACATACAGACAAATATGCTAGAACACACACACACCAATGCCTGTAAACTCACAAATCCATCCACATATATTATTGTACATAGATATGTATAGTGATTTTAAGCTGTTGAGTTATTCTAAGCTTACTACAACCCTACACACACAGAAGACTCCACTACCTGTCCATTTAGACTATATACGTATAAAGTACATTTTGTTTTGCCTCATAAAAATGGATAAAAAAAAAAAAAAAAAACTCATCCGTATAGACACAATACCCCATAGTTTGTAGAAATATCTTATTTCCATAAGTATTCAGACCTTTTGCTATGAGACTCGAAATTGAGCTCAGGTGCATTATTTTTCCATTGATCATTCTTGAGATGTTTCTACAACTTGATTGGAGTCCACCTGTGGTAAATTCAATTGATTGGAAATTATTTGGAAAGGCACTTACCTGGCTATATAAGGTCCCACAGTTGGTTGTGCATGTCAGAGCAAAAACCAAGCCATGAGGTTGAAGGAATTGTCCACAGAGCTCCTAGACAGGATTGTGTCAAGGCACAGATCTTGGGAAGGGTACCATAACAATTCCGCAGCATTGAAGGTCCCCAAGAACACAGTGGCCTCCATCATTCTTATTTGAAAGATGTTTGGAACCACCAAGACTCTTCCTAGAGCTGGCCGCCCGGCCAAACTGAGCAATCGGAGGAGAAGGGCCTTGGTCAGGGAGGTGACCAAGAACCCGATGGTCACTTTAACAGAGCTCCAGAGTTCCTCTGTGGAGATGGGAGACCCTTCCAGAAGGACAACCATCTCTGCAGCACTCCACCAATCAGGACTTTATGGTAGAGTGGCTAGACGGAAGCCACTTCTCAGTAAAAGGCACATGACAGCCCACTTCCCAAAAGGCACGCAAAGGACTCAGACCATGAGAAACAAGATTTTCTGGTCTGATGAAACCAAGATTGAACTCTTCGGCCTGAATGCCAAGCGTCACATCTGGAGGAAACATGGCACCTCCCTATAGTGAAGCATGGTGGTGGCAGCATCATGCTGTAGGGATGTTTTTCAGTGGCAGGGACTGGGAGACAGGTCAGGATCGCGGGAACGGAGCAAAGTACAGAGAGATCTTTGATAAAAACCTGCTCCAGAGTGCTGAGGACCTCAGACTGGGGCAAAGGTTCACCTTCCAACAGGACAACGACCCTAAGCACACAGCCAAGACAACGCAGGAGTGGCTTCGGGACAAGTCTCTGAGTGGCCAAGCCAGAACTCCCCAAATACAGGTGTGCCAAGCTTGTAGTGTCATACCCAAGAAGACTCGAGGCTGTAATCGCTGCCAAAGGTGCTTATGTAAATGTGATATTTCAGTTTCTTTTTTTTTTATACATTTACAAAAAAATCTAAAATCTTGTTTTTGCTTTGTCATTATGGGGTGAATTCTGAATACTTTCCGAATACACTGTATGTACGACCACATCCTATGTGCATCCTCAGGTGACCCAAGCCCAGAAACAGTAGATGACTTACCGCAGTCTGCCTCGTCAGACTTGTCCTTGCAGTCGGCGTCTCCGTCACACTTCCAGTTGAGGTGGACACACTCGCCACTTCCACACTGGAACTCCCCCGCCAGGCACCGGGGCTTCTGGGGCTCTGTCCGGCGACTACAGCGCTCCATAGACTCGTCAGACTTATCCCCGCAGTCTGGGTCCCCATCGCAGCTCCACAGGGTCGGGATGCACTCCGAGTCGTTACAGCGGAACTCGTGGGGGCCACAGGTAGAAATGGAACACTTCTCCTCATCACTCCCATCCCCGCAGTCGTCGTCACCATCGCACACAAAGATGGGAGCCACACACTTCCTGTTATGGCACTGGAACTCCTTGGCGGGGCAGGCCTTGGCGTCTGAAGTGGGAAGAGAGACACATAGAGAGAGAGAGACAGACGGATGAGTTAGAGGTCTAAACATCGAAGAGTGATGAAGAGAAACCATAAGCTTTCATGTAAGAGATCATAGACAAAACAGAACAGTAAAAAAGAGGAACTTCTAACAGACTGCGTAACAGAATGAGAGTGGGCGCTAAAAAGGGTAAGAGAAAAGAGATGAGAAATGCAATCACACTCCTGGCCCCTAGCCCTGCTATGAAATACACATCCAGCCATGGCGCCTCCAGGGCCCAGAGTCACAGGCGCCAGGCCCTGCTCTGAACTACATATGCAGCCATGGCGTCTCCGGGGCCCAGAGTCACAGGCACCTTGCCCTGCTCTGAACTACACATCCAGCCATGGCGCCTCCGGGGCCCAGAGTCACAGCCATGCTAAAAACACTTGGCTTCTGTACTGTGTGTGTCTGAGACTGAGAAAGATGCTCTGAGACAGGCTCTGACAGGCTCCTCTATAACCTCTCCGTGTCTCCCTCTAACCTCATTGATTTCCTGGCTGACCAAATGGCCCCAGCCTGGCCCTGGCTCTGTGTAATGGCAGGAGAGGCTAAATGATTGTTAGTATGCAGTGATAAGCGGCTGGCCTGTTTTAATAGGGTCAGCTGAACCAAAGGGATAACTGTGGAGGTATTGAGTTTCATGGCCTTTTTATGTAGAGGATTGCTATAACACTGTGAGGACAAATCCCAGAGAGGGAATTCACAGGCTCATTTAAACACACGAAGACACAGACAAGCGCACACACTCACTCATAGACACACACACACTCACTCACTCATAGACACACATATACACACAGACACTCACTCATAGACACAAACACATACACCCACCCATACTGGCATAATGCCAAACTACTCACACAGACAGTAATATTAGGACATGTACGTACAGAAAGCAGGTACCCAAATACTGCTACAACAGATACACAAACCTCAACTGACATCCTTCCTCTCACACTTACATCCTAGTATAGTACATATAAATACACTTCTGCCAACTGGGTAGTGTTCACAGCAGATATACAGGCTCTGTGGAGTGTGGAGTGTAACACCTACAGTGAAATACTACAGCCATTCCCAACAGTGACATTATCACATTTCCACACTGGACTGACTCCCTATGATTTATGTGTTGTAGGGAAAGGGCACACTTGTCTTTGAGTAGCACTTCACTTCCCTGTGTGTTTATTTGTGTGTGTGTGTGTGTGTGTGTGTGTGTGTGTGTGTGTGTGTGTGTGTGTGTGTGTGTGTGTGTGTGTGTAGCCCACCACTTCAGTGTCTCCTCACCACAAATGTTCTGCTAATTTTGCGGAAGCATACTAATAATCTCCACTCCTATCTGAGTAATTTAATTAAGTCAACAAATAAACAAGAGGCAATTACATGATCAGGTGTTTCCCAGGTCAACCCCCAACCACCCTCTCTGTCTGTATGTCAATTGATTGACATAAAGACAGCAAGGAGAGATTTTAATTCAGGTTAATACACTTTGTTGCCGGTCAACAGTGGTTGAATGTTTGAATTTACAGAGAAATTAATGAAAAAGCAAACACTGTTGATGCTATTTGTCTTCTAAGAAGAATGAAATAAACACCTCTCTTATATCAAGTATCATATTATGCTGTATGCTGGCTTTAGAGTAGCATTTGGCTCTCTGATATACAGTACCAGTCAAAAGTTTGGACACCTACTCATTAAAGGGTTTTTCTTTATTTTTACTATTTTCTACACTGTAGAATAATAGAGAAGACATCAACACTATGAGATAACGCATATGGAATCCTGTAGTAACCAGAAATGTGTTAAACAAATCAAAATATATTTTATATTTGAGATTCTTCAAAGTAGCCACCCTTGATGACAGCTTTGTACACTCTTGGCATTCTCTCAACCAGCTTCATGAGGTAGCCACCTGGAATGCTTTACAATTAACAGGTGTGCCTTGATAAAAGTTAATTTGTGGAATTTCTTTCCTTCTTTATGCGTTTGAGCCAATCAGTTGTGTTATGACAAGGTAGAGGTGTTATATAGAACATAGCCCTATTTGGTAAAAGACCAAGTCCATATTATGGCAAGAACAGCTCAAATAAGCAAAGAGAAACAACAGTCCATCATTACTTTAAGACATGAAGGTCAATCAAACTGGAAAATGTAAAGAACTTTCAAGTGGTATGAAGAAACTGGCTCTCACGAGGACCGCCACAGGAAAGGAAGACCCAGAGTTACCTCTACTGCAGAGAATAAGTTAATTAAAGTTAACTGCACCTCAGATTACAGGCCAAATAAATGCTTCATAGAGTTCAAGTAACAGACATCTAAACATCAACTGTTCAGAGGAGACTGCATGAAAGAGGCCTTCATGGTGAAAATGCTGCAAAGAAACCACCATTAAAGGACATCAAGAAGAAGAAGAGACTTTCTTGGGCCAAGAAACACAATTAATGGACATTAGACTGGTGGACATTTGTCCAAATTTGAGATTTTTGGTTCCAACCGCTGTGTCTTTGTGAGACGAAGAGTAGGTGAATGGATGATCTCTGCATGTGGGAGGAGGTGTGATGGTGCTTTGCTGGTGACACTGTCAGTGATTTATTTAGAATTCAAGGTACACTTAACCAGCATGGCTACCACAGCATTCTGCAGCGATATGCCATCCCATCTGGTTTGCGCTTAGTGGGACTATCATTTGTTTTTAACAGGACAATGACCCAAAACACACCTCCAGGTTGTGTAAGGGCTATTTGACCAAGAAGGAGAGTGATGGAGTGCTGCATCAGATGACCTGGCCTCCATAATCACCCGATCTCAACCTAATTAAGATGGTTTGGGAGTTGGACTGCAGAGTGAAGGAATCTCAAATAAAAGATATTTTGATTTGTTTAACACTTTTTTGGTTCTACATGATTCCATATGTGTTATTTCATAGTGTTGATGTTATTCTACAATGTAGAAAATAGTAAAAATAAAGAAATACCCTGGAATGAGTAGGTGTGTCCAAATGTTTGACGGGTACTGTATTTTTCATCAAGCAACTTAACCCCTAGAGTCGATGTCCGCACACATGCGGAAATCTAATTAGCATAATCAAAAAGTCCCCATAAATCCCCTTGTCCGTTTAAGCTAGACACACAGTATCTGTTTTTCTGCATGGGCTGCGTCTCAATCCACCGTATCCGCCAATGTCGGCCTTCCGCATCTGCAGTGAAAGGTGGCAGAGCTACAGCTGTGTTTGTCAGACCATGAGACACACTAAAAATCGGTTTTCTAACGAAAGCGTCTGTAGCGTCCAAACGGTTTGGCCTAAAAAACTATTATGACCCCTCTATGCAAATAGGAGACTTTCACCAACACAAGCGTCACAGGGCTCGTCTGAAGTCGGTACCGCCGATCTGGAAACTTCTGTCTGTAGCGTCCGAACAGTTTAAGCTACACACCATGACCTCTATGGAAAGGTGAGACTCTCATCAACATGTACATGTCGGTTGTGTTGCTCTAGGAGCCTCACAAGACTTGTCTGAAGGTAGCCTGGTACCATTTTCTTTAATGGAAGTAGTTTAGTGGTTAGATAAGGGGTTAGATAAGTGTTCGGAAGATATTTATACCGAACACTTATACCGAAAGGGGTCCTAAAAATCCCAAATCAAATAGCTAAATGATCCTTGGTATGACTATCTTTTAAAAAATCCATGTTAGCTTAGTAGAATCTTTTGGCAAACTCCAAGCGGGCTGTCATATGCCATTTACTGAGGACTGGCTCTGTCTGGTCACTCTACCATAAAGGCCTGGTTGGTGTAGTGCTACAGAGATGGTTGTCCTTCTGGAAAGTACTCCCATCTCCACAGAGGAACTCTAAAGCTCTGTCAGAGTGACCATCGGGTTCATGGTCACTTCCCTGACCAAGGCCCTTCTCCCGATTGCTCAGTTTGGCCGGGCGACCAGCTCTAGGAAGTGTCTTGGTGGTTCCAAACTTCTTCCATTTAAGAATGATGGAGGCCACTGTGTTTTTGGGGACCTTCAATGCTGCAGACATTTTTTGGTACCATTCCACAGATCTGTGCCTCGACACAATCCTGTCTCGGATCTCTACGGACAATTCCTTCGACCTCATGGCTTGGTTTTGCCACAACATGCACTGTCAACTGTCGGACCTAATATAGACAGGTGTTTGCCTTTCCAAATAATGTCCAATCAATCAAATTTACCACAGGTGGACTCCAATCAAGTTGTAGAAACATCTCATGGATGATCAATTGAAACAGGATGTATCTGAGCTCAATTTCGACTCTCATAGCAAAGGGTCTGAATACTTATGTAAATAAGGAATTTCTGTTTTATTTTTTTTATACATTTTGTATTTTTGCTTTGTCATTATGGGGTATTGTGTGTAGATTGATGAGAAAAAAATTACTTAATCCATTTTAGAATAAGTCTGTAATTTAACAAAATGTGGAAAAATTCAAGGGGTCTAAACACTTTTCTGAATGCACTGTATATACTGTATATGACCCTGTGTGGCACAGTGGTCTAAGGCACTGCATCTCAGTACAAGAGGTGCCACTACAGTCCCTGGTTCGAATCCAGGCTGTGTCACATCCAGCCGTGATTGGGAGTCTCCCGTGTGGCGGTGCACAATTGGCCCAGCGTCGTCCGGTTTTGGGGGTAGGCCTTCATTGTAAATAAGAATTTGTTCTTAACTGAATTGCCTTGTTAAGGAAAGGTTAAATAAAATAAAATAAATAAAATAAAACCACGCTCCTTAACACCCGCCAGCTTAACCCGGAAGCCAGGAACCACCAATGTGTCGGAGCAAGCACCATTCAACTGGCGACCAGGGTCAGCCCGCAGGCACTTGGCCCGGGTTAAGCTGGTGGGTGTTAAGGAGTGCAGTTAGGCGGGTCACACATGACTCCACCATCGCCACTCCAGAGCCCGTTGGGGAGTGATGAAACAAGATTGAAAATTGGGGAGAAAAAAGGGGTTAAAATATTTAAAAAAAATAAATGCAAGCATTTCGCTGCACCTGCGATAACATCTGCAAATCTGTGTACGTGACCAATAAACTTTGATTTGAGATTTGATTTTGATTTGGCATGGAAACGCTTGCCACCGCCGCCGAGCCTTGCAACATCAGGTGTGGCCTCGAGAACATGAACCAGACATTGAATCATTCAGAATACCAGGAATGGGAATTAGAACGTTCCCCCAGAGAATTCCAGGCTCAACCCAACAACTTCAGCCAGACACAGACACCTGGTCTACAGCCTTCTAGTCAGGCTCTAATGGTCCATAGAGCAAACAAACAACATGTTCTAGAATACCAATCTATATCTACATATGAGTTATCAAATCAACTAATCAATGATCATAGAATTGTGTACTGGTGCTGTGCTGACATCCAGGGCTGATCATATCCTGATGAATAATTCTATATAGGAAAAACAATTTGTCAATACCAGCCTCTGGATAGCAGCAACGATGAGCTGTAGTACTTGACTCCCCATCCCACATCTCACATCTCCTGGCCTGTGTATCGCATTGAGCCATTGTTTTGCAACAGCGAGCTAATGCAGCGTTCAGCACTGCTACAAGGCACCATTATACTTAAATCATTAAAGCTGCGTGGATCAGAGAGATGGCTCCCCTGAGGGAACCCCCTGACTGCCCCCCAAATGACACCCTATTCCCTATATAGTGTACTACTTTGGTCAAAAGTAGCGCATGATATATGGAAATGTGGTGCAATTTGGGACGAAAAGTTGTACAGGAGATGTAAGCCAGTTCACTTAGTGGGCTAAAGACTCTGGAGCTTTGGGTTGGGGGAAGGATTCAGTAGTTACTGATACAACCATGAACATGTGAACTACAGACAGGAGGGCCAGAGGGGCCTGTTTATGTGAGAGAATGTGTATGTGGAGGGGGATGTGTGTGTGTGTGTCTGTGTCCGTGTGTGGGTGTGTGTATAGACAGGCCACAAGTAAGCAACTCTCCAGGGTTTCAGGCTTTTTATCAGTACTTTGACTACATTAGGGCTTTGAGGTTGGGGCTCACAGGCTATCAGACAGACAGGCAGAGGCAGATAGACAGGCCATAGGAGTACTCAGTAATGCTAAGTGATTAACCAAAATGTTGACCTATGTTGGATCTGTTTTTTTCTGTGAGACAAATGCGCACATTGCACAGTTTCTCTAAAGATAAAATCAGACCAAGCCCAAACTGTGTGATGTAGTAGTGTTGTAGTTTCCAACAGGCCAATATTCTGAGTGGTGTAGCGCAGAAAACGTGTTAATTAACTACAATGACCATAGTCCATTGTGCGCCAACTTGTCCGGTCTGTGTGGTGCAGACACGGAGAGGGAGAGAAGAAAGAAGAATGCGTGATCGAGAGGGATAGAGAGCAGTTGCTTCATGACACTACATAGCCAAAAGTATTTTCAAAGGCATTTTAAATTGATGGTAGTCTTTCAAATGAATTTCAAATTGGTGGTGTTGAAATTATTTCTCCTGCTATTAATGTTATGAAACTGCAGTAAAAGCCCAGAGAGACGCATGTATGTCCGGTGGTTTAAAGAGCAGCCTAGTCTTAGGGTGTCTCAGTGTAGTCTGTCTGCCTGGGGCGGGAGCCTGGAGGAGCCACGGTAAATGGCAGCACAGACGAAAAGGAAATAGCAGAATATCACAAGGAGACAAAAATAAACCTTTAAATAAGATAAGTGTCATCACCAGGGATACCTCTACTCTTTCACAGCTAGGCATGATGGGTAGATAACAGATATCAGCCATGGGGATGTAAAGGATAATACCCAATGGATGGCTCAATCACCAGACATCACTAGAGGAGTCAGATGGTGGTTAGTTCTGGATTTAAATATTAATCAAATTATGCCAGTCTGTCTTCATGTAGCTTCCCCTGGTGGTATTATGCCAACCTTTCTAGAATGAAGAAGAGATGGGCATTGGACGCCAGAAAGGGTGTAGTGTTGGTGAGATTGATGTTGGAGTTCTGTATGGTAATTGGATAATTCATTAATACATTTCACAGAGACTCAAGGCGAGTAGACCGCAAACTGTCAGACAGAACAAGATCCGAACGCATCTCTGGTCCCTCGTTGTTCAGTGTGGTCAGGGGCTAATTCCCATTGATATTCCCACTCTGCATGCGTTGCTGGAAATTAATTGTGTTTCTTTCAAAAACTGACGAACAGTAAATAAATATTTGAATAAATTAGCAATGGCCAAGCTCTGCTAAAGATTCAGATCAGGCTTAAATCGCATGATTAGATCCGTACAATAGAGAAATCAGGCCCCAACGTTCTACACAGCCAGTGGGTGGTAATAACATAATTATCATTTCTACATGGCTTTATCAGCATGCCGTTATGACTTGGTCTAATCGCATTCCCCAGCGACTTTCTTCCTGTCTATCCTAATAATAATAGATATTCAAATCTCAACTGCATCTCGCTCCCCTTCTCCCATTATCTCTCCCTTTATTTATTTCCCTCTCTCTCTCCCACTCTCTCTGTCTTTTTCTCTCTTTCTCTCCCTCTCACTCTATCCCCTTCCCATCATTCTCTCTCTCTCTCTCCCTCCCTCCTTCTCTCCCACTCTCCCCCTCTCCCCCTCTCTGTTGTTTTCCTCAGGCCCTGTGAGGAAGCTGTCAATGTTTTAGGTTTGCGTCAGACCACCTCCCAGCTGCAGATCCATCTTCTGTATGCTATGGCGTGGGTGTGAGGGGGAGAGAGGTGCTTAGAGGAGAACAGCAAATGAGCCAATGTTTTTAGAAGCTATTGGGAAACAGCTAGAGTCTGAAACAACCACACCGCCTCTGGGAAAGGAGTGACTGTGTGTGTGTGTGTGTGTGTGTGTGTGTGTGTGTGTGTGTGTGTGTGTGTGTGTGTGTGTGTGTGTGTGTGTGTGTGTGTTCCGTGCCCACATTCCATTACACCTACACAGTCACAGGCCCAATGTGAAAGGATTATAAATGAAGGGCTTTTTAATGGAGACTGGATGCTGTGCCAAGTCGAGCGTACGGGATACACACACACACACACCTTGATATTCTCACCTGTCCAGCCTGCGCTAAAAAAAATACAGCTTCCATCCCATTATTTGATAACGGATCAAGAGCGTTTGAAAGAGTCCACCCACCTTTATAAATTACAGAGGAAGAGCAGCGTGTGTGTGTGTATCCCGTACGCTCGGGATACACACACACACACACACACATGCAAACACACACATGCGCACGCACGCACACACACACACAGAAACAGCTCTTCTCTTCCCTACGGCATCGATACCAGTTCAGGAACGCAACACTGTTTTACTGATGTGAAAAGAGCAACAAGTCCCTTGGGCCTCTCTTGACTCTATTTCCAAGGCCTGTAGAGAACAGAGTGACACAGTCGGTATAGGCTAGGGCTGGCTAATCCAACCACACCGCTACAGGCTAGGTTACTCCAACGCAGCTCCCTACATGCATAAAGAAATGTAAAACATCAACAAATCAGCTCCAAGTCATTTTAATTTAGAAAATCTCTTCCAAAGTATTCCAACGCATAATAGAGAAATATACAGTATGTGTCCATATACAAATGTAAGCAAGGTTTGAAATTATTAGGTTTTAGTAACAAATATTATTATTTTTAGGTTTCTTGCTGTCAATTTGCTGTCTACAAATTATTTAAAATTATGTTCCAGCCCCCTGACCATCCGCTCAAGAAAAAAATTGGCCGACGGCTGAATCTATTTGATGATCCCTGCTATAGGAGAACCCTTTCAAGAACTCGTTTTGGTTCCAGTAAAAAACATTTTAGTTCCAGTTAGAACCCTTTTCGGTTCCATGCAGAACCCTTTCCACAGAGTGTTCTACATGGAACCCAAAAGGATTCTACCTGAAACCAAAAAGGGTTCTCCTACGGGGACTGCTGAAGAACCCTTTTGGAATCCTTTTTTTCTTAGAGTGTACAGTACACTCCGGCCTTGACAGACAGCTCATTGATTGAACAAGATCGAATGTGCTTCACACCACAGCTGAGGGGATTCCAGAGAAATACCAAGGTATTACACACTCAGGTTAACCTGGGACATACAGGGAAAGGGGCTACCTAGTCAGTTGCACAACTGAATGCGTTGTGACAGATAAGGTTGTTGCAAAAGTACAGTACTAATAGAGTGGGCTACTAAGTGCTGCAACTTGTCAATAGTTGGTGGTTTGGAATGTGTTTGTTTTACATTGTAATTATAGTGGGTGACCACTGCTGGAGGTGGCGCTGCTCCTTTTCCTGTTCAGTGGGAGAACACACTGGGTGGGTGGTGTCCGACCTCTGACCGGGAGAGGGAGTAGGTCATCTTTAAAAAGGGGACGTTTTGCCGAGCACAAGGGGTGGTGGAAAAGGGTGTGTGTTTGAAAGTCTGGCGGGTGTTGTAGTGGTTAGTGTGAATTAGAAAAGAAAGAGAAGTTAATTTTGAATAAGTGTATCTGTAGAGAAAACAGAATGCAAATGAAGCTGCCAGGCCACAGGCTTAGCAATGAAAATAAAGTTAACAGAAACTCAGAATACTAGTGGACGTTTGAGTTCTTGAACGCACCCTCGACCATCTTGTTACAGCGTTCAACCGAAATGTGTCTTCCGCATTAAACCCAACCCCTCTGAATCAGAGAGGTGTGGAGGGAGCAGTTGTTGTTGCGGGTTAATTGCCTTGATCAAGGGCAGAACGGCAGATTTCTCCACCTTGCCGGCTCTGGGATTTGAACCAGCGACCTTTCGGTTACTGGCCCAACGCTTTTAACCGACCAGTATGACCTCTACTTGACCCTGAGCACAGCTCTCCCTGTCTCATGTATGGATAGTTGGCACAGTAGTGTACTGTACTGTACAGAATGGCAATATTAGGTAGTTGACTTGCCTTATAACTATAGTACGTAGCTGTAGCTATAATAAGAGCCTATTTGTAGCAGTGTCTTCTGATGTTAAGACCACAGCTAGCTAAGAGCTCCATCAGGACCACACTGCCTGCTACACTAAGAACTAATACCACAGCTAGCTAAGAGCTCGATCAGGACCACACTGCCTGCTATGCTACAGCTAACTCCCTCTGGTCCCCACTGCCTGCTACATTAGGAACTAAGACCCCAGCTAGCTAAGAGCTCCCTCAGGACCCCACTGCCTGCTACACTAGGAACTAAGACCCCAGCTAGCTAAGAGCTCCCTCAGGACCCCACTGCCTGCTACACTAGGAACTAAGACCCCAGCTAGCTAAGAGCTCCCTCAGGACCCCACTGCCTGCTACACTAGGAACTAAGACCCCAGCTAGCTAAGAGCTCCCTCAGGACCCCACTGCCTGCTACACTAGGAACTAAGAGCACAGCTAGCTAAGAGCTCCCTCAGGACCCCACTGCCTGCTACACTAGGAACTAAGAGCACAGCTAGTTAAGAGCTCCCTCAGGACCCCACTGCCTGCTACACTAGGAACTAAGAGCACAGCTAGCTAAGAGCTCCCTCAGGACCCCACTGCCTGCTACACTAGGAACTAAGACCCCAGCTAGCTAAGAGCTCCCTCAGGACCCCACTGCCTGCTACACTAGGAACTAAGAGCACAGCTAGCTAAGAGCTCCCTCAGGACCCCACTGCCTGCTACACTAGGAACTAAGAGCACAGCTAGTTAAGAGCTCCCTCAGGACCCCACTGCCTGCTACACTAGGAACTAAGAGCACAGCTAGCTAAGAGCTCCCTCAGGACCCCACTGCCTGCTACACTAGGAACTAAGACCCCAGCTAGCTAAGAGCTCCCTCAGGACCCCACTGCCTGCTACACTAGGAACTAAGAGCACAGCTAGCTAAGAGCTCCCTCAGGACCCCACTGCCTGCTACACTAGGAACTAAGACCCCAGCTAGCTAAGAGCTCCCTCAGGACCCCACTGCCTGCTACACTAGGAACTAAGAGCACAGCTAGCTAAGAGCTCCCTCAGGACCCCACTGCCTGCTACACTAGGAACTAAGACCCCAGCTAGCTAAGAGCTCCCTCAGGACCCCACTGCCTGCTACACTAGGAACTAAGAGCACAGCTAGTTAAGAGCTCCCTCCCTTCAGACGAACCATGCAAAAACACACAGGCACACAACAAACCAAGCCTTTTGATGTGTGAATTTTGTGATCAACATGAAAGCTACAGCCTCTCTCCCTATCCCCCCCCCCCATTGCCTTTACTCCCCCGTTCATCTCTCCATTAATTCACAAGTAACAGCACCACCATCTCCATCCTCCCATCCCCCCATCCTTCTATCCTTATCCTCCCATCCCCATCCCCATCCTCCCATCCTTATCCTCCCATCCCCATCCTCCCATCCTTATCCTCCCATCCCCATCCTCCCATCCTTATCCTCCCATCCTTATCCTCCTATCCCCATCCTCCCATCCTTATCTTCCCATCCCCATCCTCCCATCCCCATCCTCCCATTCCCATCCTCCCATCTCCATCCTGCCATCCTTATCCTTCCATCCTCATATCTCCATCCTCCCATCCCCACATCCTTCTATCCCCATCCTCATCCTTCCATCCTTCTATCCCCATCCTCCCATCCTTCCATCCTTCCATCCACATCCTCCCATCCCCATCCTTCCATCCCCATCCTCTCATCCTCCCATCCTCATCCTCCCATCCTCATCCTCCCATCCCCATCTTCCCATCCCATCCTCCCATCCCCATCCTCCCATCCCCATCCTCCCATCCCCATCCTCCCATCCTTCAATCCCAATCCTCCCATCTTCCAATCCCAACTCCAGCTAGGAGCAGCAGGAGGGCCTGTGTGCCTAAACGAACCTGATTCCACATTATCATAAATTAAAAGCTGCTAAACTTTCTTCAGAGGGCTTTTAAATGTAATAAAGACCCTCCCAGCCTGGATCCATGTATAATTCAACATATGGATAAGCCCAATTAGCAGATGTAATTAACGTTGCGATCCAATTTAGCGATTCCACAGGGTGGGGGAAATAGGGAAGAGGTGGAGGGAGGGGTTGAGTGAGGAGGTAGGGGGAGGGGGCAGGGAGGGGGGAGAGAGGAGGGAGGGGGAAGGGAGGAGCTAGGGAGGGGGAGGGGGAGGGGGGAAGGGAGGAGCGAGGGAGGGGAAGCCCACGTGTGCATACTGCGGTATATTAATGTGCCAACAATACCGAACCATTACTATTTCAAATAACAGATAAAACAATTCTGTACCTCCAAAATGTAGCGGAACAGGGTTTTCCTGTATGAAACACAGAATGATTCACCTTCCATTTGAAGGAGTTGGGATATAGATAATCTGTGAGTCTGACAGTGTTCCCAGTGATACGCATGCAGCCCCAGATATTCCCTCTCTTAAATCATAGATCAAAAGCCCATGTCTGCAGGTTATTACAGCTGGAGAGCCAGGATCACAGACGGACTGACCACATCAGACAGGAAATCAATTATCAGCAGAACCGCCATGAAATATTTCTAAGATGCAATAACCAATCTTATTTTACACTTCGTATATGGTTGTGATAGATAAAAAGACGATAGAATGAACGTGAAGCCAATATAAGTGCCCCTGGTGTCAATACAAAAGACATTAAAAGGGAATGAAATATGTAAGAGAGGTTTCCCTGATAGCCATGTCATTTCAATGTGATGAATAACGATCAAGACAAAGGAGCTCTCTTTGTATTCAGACCCATTAGGGTGTGAGATGATGTGATACAGGCTGAGGCGCAGGGCCGATTGGCTGGCATGACTACATCAACAACAGCTTATGCTTTCATTACCCGTCTACAAACTCCCGAATGTAACAATTTGTAGAATATAAATCCTGTGAGTGACTGACGGACAGGGTGGATGTTGTGAGAGAGATATACAGGATAAGATAATATTATCCTGTGAAACTGTAGGGATACAGTATGGCTGAATACTGGTAACACACTTTCACTAGTGAATTGATTGATCCTAAGGTTAGCCTATGGCATTGAAAGCTGTATGCTACTACTCTAGATAGATAGATAGATAGGTACTTTATTGCTCCCCCAGGGGGGAAATTTCATTGTCAAGCAGCTACAACAAAACACAGGGCAGGTGCAAAATGCCACAACGAAAGTACACAAAAGACAGATACACGGTACATGATACATAGAGCGGCAGTATGAAAAAGTATAGAAATACAAGATATCTGGAGCAGCCAAGTCTCAGTAAAACACATTAGGCTCGTTTCCCGATAAATCCACGAACAAGTCCCGCCAACTCATCCATCTTGTTATGTAGAGACCTCACATTGCCCATAATAATAGACGGTATAACCGGCTTGTACTTGAACCTCCTCCGCTTTGCCTTACATTTCAATCCCGCCCTGCATCCACGGCGTCGTCTTTTCAATTCGTCCGGAATATCAAACTTTTCCCTGGGGAGCAGCAGCGCTGCGTGGGCTAAATCCAGGAGCTGGGCTCTGTTGTAGACAATAACAGTTGACGACTCCTGTCGACGTTCAGCTGCGATAAAATCCATAAAATCCATAATCCTGAACTGTTATAGTAGCAAAATAAAAAATAAAAATAGACGAAAATAGACGAAAGAAACAAACTAAAACAACAATTAATGCAGAAACAACGGGAGCTGCTTAACAGGCGACCACTCAGGGCGGCGCCAAACGGGTATGGGAATGAAGGCTAATAACTAAGGCTACACGCTAGGGACCACTCAGGGCGGCGCCAAACGGGTAAGGGAATGAAGGCTAATAACTAAGGCTACACGCTAGGGCTAAACACTAGGACTAAACACTAGGGCTAAACACTAGGGCTAAACACTAGGGCTACACACTAGGACTAAACACTAGAGCTAAACACTAGGGCTAAACACTAGGGCTACACACTAGGACTACACACTAGGACTAAACACTAGGACTAAACACTAGGACTAAACACTGGGGCTGACTCAGGGTAAACTGGAGTCAACTAGCTGAGTGATATTGGACACAATCACTATAGTAACACAGGATGAAATGCCTCTGCCTGGTCTATGATGTCATATCCTGCTGTGAGTAGAGACCACATGTGTCATCTCTCTGCATGTGTGAACGGACAGAGTGAGGGGAGAGAGATAGAGGGCGAAGTGAAGATCATCGCCCCTCCAGCTTCAGACAGTCTCAGTGTGTGTTAGTCTATTTTAGGATTGACCTCAGATAACACCGAAAACCTGTGTGTGTGTGTTGTGTGTGTGTGTGTGTGTGTGTGTGTGTGTGTGTGTGTGTGTGTGTGTGTGTGTGTGTGTGTGTGTGTCAGAGGAGGCTGGTGGGAGGAGCTATACTGGCTCATTGTGGAATGGAATAAACAAAACGGAGTCAAACACATGGAAACCACGTTAGGCTCTGTTCTGTTTACAATGAGTCAAACACATGGAAACCGTGTTAGACTCTGTTCTATTTACAATGAGTCAGAGTCTAACATGGTTTCCATGTGTTTGATGTTTTTGACTCATTGTAAATAGAACAAACACATCAAACACATGGAAACCACATTAGGCTCTGTTCTATTTTCAATGAGCCCTCCCTCCTATATAACCTCCCACCAGCCTCCTCTGGTGTGTGTGTGTGTTTGTGTAAGTGTGTTCAGTAAAAACCTTTTGTCTGGAAGGCCATGGAAGCTGTTAGATCTGGTAAAGGTTTTATGTATGATACATAATATTCTCTAAACGGGAGATGCAGGGAGATCGATATCACTATAGATTGCATGTCTAAGCAGGGGGAAATCAATGTTGCTTTTATGGCTCTCAAATTGGGTGGAGAAATGCAAGGTGGATGATTTCTCTCTGGCCTGCCACCGTGTGGACGGGAGTGTGTGTGTGGGTGGGGGGATATGTGTGTTTGTGTGGCAGGGGGGGTATGTGTGTATATGTGTGTGGGGGGGGGGGGGGGGGTTAGGGGGGAATATGTGTGTGTGAGCCAAACCTTGACAGCCTCCTCACTACACACAGACAGACAGACAGACAGACAGACAGACAGACGATGTTTCAATCTCAGCCTTTCACAGAGACAAATCTGCACTATTTATTAGATGCTGTAGAAACCTGCTTTTCATCACTCAATTTATTTTATTTATTTAACCTTTATTTAACTAGGCAAGTCAGTTAAGAACAAATTCTTATTTACAATGACGGCCTACCTACAGGGTCAACCCCTGGAGCAAATTACGGTTAAGTGCCTTGCTCATGGACACATGGCCAGGTTTTTCACCTTGTAGGGTCGGGTATTTGAACCAGCGACCTTTCGGTTACTGGCCCAACGCTCTAACCGCTAGGCTACCTGCCACCCAAGGAAACGTCTTTCAGTTACTGGCCCAACGCTCTAACCGCTAGGCTACCTGCCACCCAAGGAAACGTCTTTCAGTTACTGGCCCAAAGCTCTAACCGCTAGGCTGCCTGCCGCCCAAGGAAACGTCAGTGGGGGAAACAACTCTTGAGGTCTTTGAAGGTTCTACACATCAACACACACCAACAACACTGGCAGCTGGGACACAGAGTTAAAAATACCACACCTGCTATTTGTACCACCTTTAGCTCCTCAAACTGGGTTTCTTCCCTCCACAAGCCAAAACAAAATATCCTGAGGAACATTTACCTCTTCTTTTCACTCAGGCTGCCATCAAATGTTGCCTTTGTTTTTCTCTCAACAGAGGATCTAACCATTATTCTATTCCTCCATCTCTCTCTCTCTTGTGAATTTCTCTCCCCCTCCAGTCTTACCTGCAGAACACTGGTCCTCGTCCGCTCCGTTCTCACAGTCCCTCTCTCCGTCACATCTCCATGACAATGAGACACACTTGCTGGCTGACCCCCCACAGTCAAACTTCTCAGGTGGGCACATCTGTCGACCTATCAGTGGACAGAGGAAGAGAGCGAGAGAGAGAGAGGCAGACAGACAGAGGAGAGGACACAGTCAGTCAATGAAAGCCAGATAACTCAGATATCATGTTGCTGAAATCAATCCGCCTCAAATGTCTGCTGAGTAAGACAAACAAAACACACACAGTCAGTTTGACTCCAGGTCAAAAACAAAAACACACCGAGAGCACACACACAGCGTTCCTTCAAGCAAAACCCCATTAAGCAAGCATACCATTGTTCCTGTTCCCTAACTAACCTCCCATTTCCACAAACGACACTGCTACCACACCTCTCTCCACATTCTCCAACTCAGCCTTTCCAACCCTAGCCACAGTAGGCCCAATGGAATTATATCCTAGATTACATAATACCCCATCCCCCACCCTCCATTCCCTCTCCTCTCCTCCCCCTTTTCCAAACCCAGACAGAGATGGCCCAATGGGACAATATTCTAGATTACACACTACCCTACTCCCCCCACCCTCCCTCTTCACTCTGTCTCCCCTCTCCTCCCCCATTCCCCGCCAGAGAGTGCCCAATGGGACTATATCCTAGACAACATTACACACAGTGTCAAACGCTGCTCCATCAATTATACATTTCGGGCTGCCACTGGCTGGCAACTCACCAGCAACCCGCCATAGCAACCCTCCAGATCAATACATAGTGCCTGCTGTGGGATTATTTTATACAAAAAAATATATATATATACACACACTACCGTTCAAAAGTTTGGGGTCACTTAGAAATGTATTTATTTGTCCATTAAAATAACATCAAATTGATCAGAAATACAGTGTAGGCATTGTTAATGTTCTAAATGATTATTGTAGCTGGAAATTGCTGATTTTTTATGGAATATCTACATAGGCATACAGAGGCTAATTTATCATTTTGCAATTATGTTAGCACATCTGAAAACTGTTGTGCTGATTAAAGAAGCAATAAAACTATCCTTCTTTAGTTTAGTTGAGTATCTGGAGCATCAGCATTTGTGGGTTCGATTACAGGCTCAAAATGGCCAGAAACCAATAACTTTCTTCTGAAACTCGTCAGTGTATTCTTGTTTTCCGAGAAATGAAGGCTATTCCATGCGAGAAATTGCCAAGAAACGTACAGCGCTGTGTACTACTCCCTTCACAGAACAAACTGGCTCTAACCAGAATAGAAAGAGGAGTGGGAGGCCCCAGTGCACAACTGAGCAAGAGGACAAGTACATTAGAGTGTCTAGTTTGAGAAACAGATGCCTCACAAGTCCTCAACTGGCAGCTTCATTAAATAGTACACGCAAAACACCAGTCTTAACGTCAACAGTGAAGAGGCTGGCCTTCTAGGCAAAGTTGCAAAGAGGACTTGTGAGGAGGAATATCTACGCCAATGTAGATATTACATAAAAAAATATTCTGTTTCCAGCTACAATAGTCATTTACAACATTAACAATGTCTACACAAAAATGTTGCTTTTCATTCAAAAACAAGGACATTTCTAAGTGACCCCAAACTTGAACGGTAGTGTATATATTTTTTTACATTATATTTGTTCAATGTTCAAGGGTCCCGTGAGGTACAGACTGTGAGGTACAGACTGTGAGGTACAGACTGTGAGGTACAGACTGTGAGGTACAGACTGTGAGGTACAGACTGTGACGGCATCTTAAATGGCACCCTGTTCCCTATTTAGTGCACTACTTTAGACCAGGGCCCATATAAGGAATAATGTTTGTGTCTGAAATTGTACCCTATTGGGCTTAGGTAGGGATTGCCTGAGAGAAGCTAGATTCTCTTCTCCTCTCTTCTCTTCTCTTGGCCGGGCTATATCACTTCATCTGGGTTCTCTGTGAATAGCTGGGTCTCACGTGAGCCGGTTTTAAATGTGCCTGCTTTTAAATTATTTTTTTTATTTTGCGTTTCAGGAACCAAAATGGAGTCTCTTCCTAAAATGCCATTTGGCCAAGCAGCTAGCTATCTACTCATCAGCAGATGGCTATTTTTGCAGAGCAAGCAGTGATTTTGGTTTAAACGAAGATTGGAGATGAGGAGATGTGTGAAGGGTTATGTTGGGGGGTTCATATCCAATCGGACAAAACATCAGGATGAGCTAGAATAGAAAGGCTATAGTATGTTCTGCTTCAATCTGTGGAGTGACTGATGCCTCTTGGGTGATGCAGTATATCTCCTCAATGCATCACTGACTGTAGTGACAATCAACAGGCAAAACAAACTACAGAGGAAGGGCACTACATCCATTGAGGTTTATACAGTACAATAGAGGGATACACATTGCTTAAGGCACACACTCGCTTTGTAACACATACACATTGTAACACACACATCTTAACACACACATCTTAACACACTGATTGTAACACACACAGACAAGCAAAATACACACACACACGCAAACACACACACACACTCTTCCCAACCACACGCCAATCATCTCCACTCTCTCTGCTAAAAACCTTGACCAGAGGCCCTCTACTCAGCTGGGCATTCATTGAATTTTAGCTGAATTAATACTGCAGCCTGACTGACTTTGTAAGATATGAATATTTCATCAGCTCTGTTCTGACACCGCGAGATACAGAGGTAAAACACAGTGACCAGCTAACAGCCAGCAACTGCCTACTAGGCCTACAGCAAACACCACTGAAGGAGAACCATTTAGATCTCAGGAGAATCAGCTCTGCTTGTGTCAGCCAATTTACCTAACACTCTTGGCATTATATTACACTGAACCGAGGTTATGAGCAATTTGCAGTTAGTAGCGTCTGGGGTTTCTCGCCGTGTGACATTGCATTAGTGAACGTCTGGGGATTTATAGGGTAAGCCCTGCAAGACCCTCTTCGTTAGCACCCCCCCTCCCCCCATCTACCCTACCCCTGTGTGTTGGGGCCAGGGGGTCTAGTGATGTCACATCCTCAGCGTGGATAGAGAGGGGTAAGGAATGGAGAGAACAACAAACATTTAGAGAAAGGGTGAACAGCGAACGGGGAGAGGCAAGGATAGAGAGAGCACAGGAGGGGAGAGATGGAGGGAAGGAATAAGGGAGGGAGAGAGAGAGGGTTGGGATGAAGAGCGAACGGGGAGAAGCAGAGATAAGGAATAGACAGGGAAAAATAGGAGAGGGGAGAGGACAAAAAGAGAGAGAAAATAAGATGAGGGAGAGAGATGGGCCAGAGCCAGGACGGAGAGTGAGAGAGATAGGCCAGAGCCAGGACGGAGAGGGAGAGAGATAGGCCGGAGTCAGGACGGAGAGGGAGAGAGATAGGCCAGAGCCAGGACGGAGAGGGAGAGAGATAGGCCAGAGCCAGGACGGAGAGGGAGAGAGATAGGCCGGAGCCAGGACGGAGTGGGAGAGAGATAGGCCAGAGTCAGGACGGAGTGGGAGAGAGATAGGCCAGAGTCAGGACGGAGTGGGAGAGAGATAGGCCAGAGCCAGGATGTAGAGCGAAGGCTGTGTTTTTGGTGGTGGTGGTGGTGTGTGTGTTTCTTTATTCGACCCACGTTCTCAGACTAAGCATCTATTATGAGTAGGGTAGAAGGGCGGAATGTGCGCTTGTATGCTAATGCACTTTTGATTAACTGCCTCCTTAATTCCCTTTCACAGGAAAGGGAGGAGAGCGGAGTTGCATATCATAGATGGCCCAGCGAACACACCCTCTCACGTGCACACATGCATGACGAATGAACACACACACACACTCATTCACACACCTACGTCCATCTGTTGCTCTGGGCTTCAGCTAAAACTAACTCCCTAGTGATAGATTCAGATAGCTCATAAGCCATCAGGCTAATGTAAAGATCAGAGGCTGCGCCGCATTGCCTCTAATTGGGCAGCCTATTTAAGTTCCGTTTCTCCACCTGTGTGTGTGTGTGTGTGTGTGTGTGTGTGTGTGTGTGTGTGTGTCACGCCGGTTCATGGTCGCTGTCTCTCCTTTGTTTGGTTTTGGAATTACTCATATCGGAATAAAGGAATGTTTTTGCACCACAGCTCTGCACCTCGGGTCCTGTCTCTTAGCGATCGTGACAGAAAAACCCACCACCACGGGACTAAGAAAGGACATCGACGGGGGCCAAGTCGGCGGTCGGAGAGGCAGGCCCAGCCTAGAGCCCCGAAGAACCCCCAGACAGTTTTTGGGGGGAGGCTATGGGGGTGGTCGGGGAATGAAGAGGCGGAGCCCCGGCCACTACACTCATGGGGGTTCATGGAGGAGCCCCTACAGCCATGAGACCAGGAGTATGCCCAGGTGTCGGACGCGTGGGGACTCTTGGATGAGCCCCTGCAGAGCCGGGATCGGCGGAGGAGGGAGGAAGGACAACTGGGGGAGTCTGCAACCTCCCACAGCGGAGGACCGGCGGCCGCCAGAGGGTTTTTTTTTCCGGTCCCTGGAGGAACAGGGGAGGTGGTGGTGGGCTTAGAGCTGAGACCTCCCAGCACGGGAGCAGGAACCAGCCCGAGGGAGGACGAGGCCGAATTGGAGGACCGCAAGAGGATGTGGTCCGAACGACTGGCGGCTTCTCTTCCCAAGGCTCCTGGGCTGGTGCCCAGCCCGTACCTCCAGCATTGGTTCTCAGCCCAGTAAGCCCTGTGCCGGCTCCCCACACCCGATCTCCAGTGCGTGCGCCCAGCCCGGTGTCTCCAGTGCCGGCCCCACGCACCAGAACTCCGGTGTGCCTTCCTAGCCCGGTAGCGCCAATACCGGTTCCTAGCCCGGTGGCGTCAGTGGGTTTCCCCAGCTTGGTAGCGCCAGTGCCGGTTCCTAGCCCGGTAGCTCCAGTGCCGGTTCCTATCCCGGTAGCTCCAGTGCGTGTCCCCAGCTTGGTAGCGCCAGTACCGGTTCCTAGCCCGGTGGCGCCAGTGCCGGTTCCTAGCCCGGTAGCTCCAGTGCCGGTACCTAGCCCGGTAGCTCCAGTGCGTGTTCCCAGCTCGGTAGCGCTAGTACCGGTTCCTAGCCCGGTGGCATCGTTGGGTGTCCCCAGCTTGGTAGTGCCAGTGCCTGTTCCTAGCCCGGTAGCTCCAGTGCCGGATAGTATGCAAGTATAAAGACCATGGGACCACGCAGCCGTCATACCGCTCAGGAAGGAAACATGGCAAAATGGCTTAAGTTGTGGCAAAATGGCTTAAGGACAACAATGTCAAGGTATTGGACTGGCCATCACTAAGCCCTAACCTCAATCCTATAGAAAATGTGGGCAGTACTTAAACGAATTGTGCGAGCAAAGAGGCCTACAAACCTGACTCAGTTACACCAGTTCTGTCAGGAGGAATGGGGGGTCTCTCTCTCTCTCTCTCTCTCTCTCTCTCTCTCTCTCTCTCTCTCTCTCTCTCTCTCTCTCTCTCTCTCTC
>CM042393.1:8471390-8560604 GCA_023634145.1 Thymallus thymallus | reverse complement strand
AAATGGCACCTTATTTCCTAAATAGTGCACTACTTTTGACCAGAACCCCTGCTCAAAAGTAGTGCACTATAAAGGGAATAGGCTGCCATTTGGGAAGCAATGTAGAGTAGGTCATATTTCTATGGGAGATCCTCATTAACCTCCTTCACAGTGGTAGTCATCAACTCTGGGAGGGAGACTGTGTGTGTGGGGACGTGTTTAACTATACTTGTGGGGACCAGAAGTCCTGACAAGAATAGTAAACGAACAAAGACTGCACAAGATTGTGTGTGTGTGTGTGTGTGTGTCTGTGTGTGTGTGTGTGTGTGTGTGTGTGTGTGTGTGTGTGTGTGTGTGTGTGTGTGTGTGTGTGTCACCATCGCCCGCCAAGGGTCAGTCTCCACTGTCTCCCAAGCCAGCGGCCATTTTGAAAGATATGCATTTCCATAAGTACTGTCTGGGAGGGCAGCTTTCATGTCTCTGTCTCTCCATGGAAGAGAATCACCCCATTATCAACAGTTTATTTATAGAATTGGTTAATTCACCAAACATTATCTTCATGAATATAGATTTATCTCATGAGTGAGATACAAAAAATAATAATATATGCCAATTAGCAGATGCTTTTATAAAAAGCGACTTACAGTCATGCGTGCTTACATTTTACGTATGGGTGGTCCTGGGATTCAAACCCACTACCGTGGTGTAACAAGCACAATTCTCTACCATATGAACTACACCGATCATGTGTGTGTGTGTATCGCCACACATTAACATCCTCTGAAAACTGGAGCGTGAGAACAGGAAGAAGGTTAAAAGTGGGGGAACACCAAACAACATCATGTCAACGCGTCTTAATGAGGAGAGATGAAGAGAGGAGCCGAGACAAGATCTTACTGTTCAGTCTCAAGGAAACCCTCCTCTGATGCTGCCGTGTATGAGCAAGAGAGTATGAGGGAGGAGGGGTGAGGAAGGGGGGGAAAGAAATGTTTGAAGTTCAACATGATGACTCACTATCCAAAGCCCTGATTGATTTCCATACAACATGTGATCACAGATTGAATTAACACTGGGATAAAATATGCAGGCAGGAGACTGGTGTTTACTAATGTATCCTGATCCCAGGCAGGAGACTGGTATTTACTAATGTATCCTGATCCCTGCTCTGTGATATTTAAACGGAGAGTTTAGGATCCGCTGCACCAAAGTCTGACATCCTTTCTATGGGGCTGACTGCATGAAGCAGTGGCACCTTATTCCCTGTATAGGGTGCCATTTGGGGCACACCCAGGGGGTATCAGACTCGGCGGACAAGGCTTTAATCTGGTAATCTGGAAACCTTTCCTCCCCTGTCCTTCAGATGTGAAATCCAATTTATGGGAGAGAGGAGAGTTTTCTTTAATATTAGATTACATGAAGGCTACTGTTGATAATTGGCTTTTATTGAAAAACTGATCTACAGTTAACGTGTCCCTGAAGAATGAGTAGCCAAGGAGAGAGGGAAGGAGTGAGGGAGAGAGGGAGAGGGAGAGAGGGGAAGAGTGAGAGAGCGAGAGAGAGAGGGAGGGAGAGAGAGCGAGAGGGAGGGAGGGAGAAAGAGAGATAGGGAAGGAGGGGGAGAGTGAGAGAGGGAGGGAGGGGGAGAGAGAGAGAAAGAGAGCAGAGAGAGCAGAGAGAGAGATAATATGATTTTTGAAATGTCTTTATTCTTTTGGAATTTCTGTGAGTTTAATGAGGGAGGGAGGGGGAGAGAGAGAGAAAGAGAGAGAGGGAGGAAGAAAGAGAGAGGGAGAGAGAGATAGAGAGAGAGAGAGAGAGAGAGAGAGAGAGAGAGAGAGAGAGAGAGAGAGAGAGAGAGAGAGAGAGAGGAGAGAGAGAGAGAGGGGAGAGAGAGAGAGAGGGAGGGCCAGAGAGAGAGAGAATATGATATTTGAAATGTTTACTGTTAATTTGTATTGTTTATTTCATTTTTGTTTATTATCTACTTCACTTGCTTTGGCAATGTTAACATATGTTTCCCATGCCAATAAAGCCCATTGAATTGACTTGAATTGAACTGAATTGAAAGAGAGAGAGAGAGAGAGAGAGAGAGAGAGAGAGAGAGAGAGAGAGAGAGAGAGAGAGAGAGAGAGAGAGAGAGAGAGAGAAAGGGGGAGAGAGAGGGAAAGAGAGGTAATGATACATAGACAGAGATTGAAATAGAGGAGAGGAAAGTGAAAATAGTCAGAAAGAGTTAACTAGTCAGAGTGAAAGTACTAATGTATCCTGATCCCTGCTCTGTGATATTTAAACGGAGAGTTTAGGACCCGCTCCATCCTTTCTATGGGTCTGACTACATGAAACAGGGGCTGTGTCCAAAATGGCACCTTATTCCCTTATTTTCTCTGCTCTCCTCACTGTGGTCTCTCTTTCTCTTTATCTCTCTCCCTCACTCTCCCTCTCTGTCAGTCAGCGTGCAGGGCGGAGGGGTGTTCAATCTCCAGCGTACAGGGGCCATTAGCTGGGTCTAGACTGGGGATATGTCAGTGCTGGGGGGAAGACATACAGTGTGACACCACCACTCTACCCACCACAGGAAATTGCCACTTTCTCCAACAACCAGTGTTAAGGGTTGTTTAGTGGGCGACAGGCCGGCATTAAAATACCACCAATTTCTACTGTGGGCTTTATGGGAGAGGGAGGAGGGGGAGAGGAGGAGAGAGGGAAGAAAGGAGGAGAGGAGGAGAGGAGAAAGGAGGAGAGGAGGAGAAAGGAGGAGAAAGGAGAAAGGAGGAGAGAAGGAGAAGAAAGGAGATAGGAGGAGAGGAGGAGAGGGAGAAGAGAGGAGAGGGGGAAGAAAGGAGAAAGGAGGAGAGGGAGAAGAGAGGAGAGGAGGAAGAGAGGAGAGGAGGAGAGGGGAAGAAAGAAGAGGAGAAGAGGGGGGAGAGAGGGGAAAGGAGGAGCGGAGGAGAGGGGGGAGAGAGGAGAAAGGAGGAGCGGAGGAGAGGGGGGAGAGAGAAGGTGGGGTACAGGCATTTAGGGATGCTAGGAGAGTGACACACTAACTAGACAGGCTCATTCTGAGCACCAGCGCTAATGTCAGCCATGACAAGTGAGAGATGGACAGGTAGCACGCCAGAATGTCTAATTCTAACGTTAGCAGCGGTGCATTGCCTTTGTAAAGCAGTCCTAATGCACAGTGCACTTCTAGAGTATAAGATATTATAAAACAGGCGTACACTGCATATATTGTGATTCCATAGAATGAATTCCCCTTTTTTATGATCTACATGGTATTAATTGTGTTGAGTATGAATCTATATACAATCAGGTACAGTACATTTACATACAGTTGAAGTCCGAAGTTTACATACACTTAGGTTGTCATTAAAACATTTTTTTCAACCACTCCACAGATTTCATGTTAACAAACTATAGTTTTGGCAAGTCGGTTAGGACATCTACTTCGTGCATGACACAAGTCATTCTTCCAACAATTGTTTACAGACAGATTATTTTACTTATAATTCACTATATCACAATTCCAGTGGGTCAGAAGTGTGCGTGTGTTCCTTTTTGTTTCACGCTTGTTCATGGTTTGCGGTCTCTCCTTTGTTTGTTTTTGGGATTACTCTAATCGGAATAAAGGAATGTTTTTGCACCACAGCTCTGCGCCTCGGGTCCTGTCTCATAGCGATCGTGACAACAGACAGATTCTTTCACTTATAATTCACTCTATAACAATTCCAGTGGGTCAGAAGTTTACATACACAAAGTTGACTGTGCCTTTAAACAGCTTGGAAAATTCCAGAAAATTATGTAATGGCTTTAGAAGCTTCTGATAGGCAAATTGACATAATTTGAGTCAATTGGAGGTGTACCTATGGATGTATTTCAAGGCCTACCTTCAAACTCAGTGCCTCTTTGCTCGACATCATGGGAAAATCTAAAGAAATCAGCCAAGACCTCCGAAAAAAAACTGTAGACCTCCACAAGTCTGGTTCATCCTTGGGAGCAATTTCCAAATGCCTGAACGTACCAATGTTCATCTGTACAAACAATAGTATGCAAGTATAAACACCATGGGACCACGCAGCCGTCATACCGCTCAGGAAGGAGACGTGTTCTGTCTCCTAATGTCACGACCCCTCCTCCGTGATTTCTGTTTTGTTTGTTTGTGCGTCCTGTTCGTTTCGGTCTCTGTTTCATGTCTCTATGTCTGGTTCCGGTTGCCCGGATAACGTGTGAGGGGGCGGGATTACTACTCCATGAGTTGATTATCTCACCCACCTGATCATCATCTGCAATTACTCACCTGTTTCTGATCAGTCATCGGCCACAGTACTAAAGACACGACCTGACATCCAGTCCCCGCCGGATCGTTAAGTCACATCCGTATGTCGTACTTACGTACCAGCCTTTTTTCTTACTGTTTTTTCCTGTTCGCTGTTTGTCTCCGCCAGTTTAATTACCCTGCTATTATCTTCTGTCTAGAAAATTCCCGCCTCGGAAACCTACGAGCCTACTCACCTGGGAATTGGAACCATCTGCCACGGCACCCGTCCACTCTCCTGTACCACTCACTGGGATTCCTGGATCTCCTCCTCACAACCCTACCCTTCTACCCCAAATCCACATCACAACTCCTCTCCGTGGTGTGTTCAATAAATATCTTAATTGTACTCTTCGGTGTCCGGTCTGCTTTTGGGTTCGCCCCTGATTACTGACACCTATAGATTAATGTACTTTGGTGCGAAAAGTGCAAATCAATCCCAGAACAACAGCAAAGGACCTTGTGAAGATGCTGGAGGAAACAGGTACAAAAGTATCCACAGTTTTCCACATTTTGTTACGTTACAGCCTTATTCAAAAATATATACATTTTATTTATTTTTGTCATCAATCTACACACAATACCCCATAATGACAAAGCGAAAACAGGTTTTAGACATTTTTGTAAATGTAATTAAAAAAAAAAAATTAAATACCTTATTCAGACATAAGTATACCCTTGGCTATGAGACTCAAAATTGAGCTCAGGCACATCCTGTTTCCATTGATCATCCTTGAGATGTTTCTACAACTTTTCAATATAAGGTCCCACAGTTGACAGTGCATGTCAGAGCAAGAACCAAGCCATGAGGTCGAAGGAATTATCCGTAGAGCTCAGAGACAGGATTGTGTCGAGGAACAGATCTGGGGAAGCGTACCAAAAACATTCTGCAGCATTGAAGGTCCCCAAGAACACAGTGGCCTCCATCATTCTTAAATGGAAGAAGTTTGGAACCACCAAGACTTTTCCTAGAGCCAGCCACCCAGCCAAACTGAACAATCGGGGGAGAAGGGCCTTAGTCAGGGAGGTGACCAAGAACCCGATGGTCACTCTGACAGAGCTCCAGAGTTCCTCTTTGGAGATGGGAGAACCATCTCTGCAGCTCTCCACCAAACAGGCCTTTATTGTAGAGTGGTCAGACGGAAGCCACTCCTCAGTAAAAGGCACATGACAGCCCGCTTGGAGTTTGCCAAAAGGCACCTAAAGGACTCAGACCATGAGAAAGAAGATTTTCTGGTCTGATGAAACCAAGATTGAACTATTTGGCCTGAATGCCAAGCGTCACGTCTGGAGGAAACCTGGCACCATCCCTACAGTGAAGCATGGGGGTGGCAGCATCATGCATGTTTTTCAGCGGCAGGGACTGGGAGACTAGTCAGGATCGAGGGAAAGATGAACGGAGCAAAGTACAGAGAGAACCTTGATGAAAACCTACTCCAGAGTGCCTAGGATCTCAGACTGGGGTGAAGGTTCACCTTCCAACAGGACAATGACCCTAAGCACACAGCCAAGGCAACGCAGGAATGGCTTCCGAACAAGTCTCAATGTCCTTGAGTGGCCCGGACATGAACCCGATCGAACATCTCTGGAGAGAACTGAAAATAGCTGTGCAGCGACGCTCTCCAACCAACCTGAAAGAGATTGTGAGGATCTGCAGCGAAGAATGAGAGAAACTCCCCAAATACATGTGTGCCAAGCTTGTAGTGTCATACCCAAGAAGACTCAAGGAGAGAAAAAAAAAAACAGATTTAATTCATTTTAGAATAAGGCTGTAACGTAACAAAATGTGGAAAAAGTCAAGGGGTCTGAATACTTTCCGAATGCACAGTATATAATGAGTGTACAAAACATTATACTCTTTCCATGACATAGACTGACATAGACTGACCAGGGGAATCCAGGTGAAAGCTATGATCACCTGTTAAATCCACTTCAATCAGTGTAGACATGGATTGGGTTATCTGTTGAATTATTTATAAGCACCGTCTAAAACACATGCACCACATCAATGCCCAAGCACACACTCACCATACAGTGGACTCTAGACGCCAGACCAGACTCCCTGGAGCTTCTGGTGGCAATCAGTGTGTGTGTGTGTGTGTGTGTGTGTGTGTGCTGCTGTGTCTGGGCCCATAGAGAGAGCAGCCCCCTGACCCTCAGTCTACCATGCAAAATAGTCACTTACCTGTTCATTTAACCAGACTGTATATTAAGTAAACTATTATTACCCTCTCTAATATCATACACATATTTAGCTATTGTAAGTATTTCTCTGCCATCAACCTGTATAGTATAGTTAACCATATAAATACTCCTTATTTATCTATATCAACTTGCAATATATCTCTTTTTTTCAGCTAAAACAGCCATCCACCCATACTATGCAGTCTTTTTATATATTTTTCCTACTGCCGCACTATGTATCATGTATCATGTATCTGTCTTTTGTGTATTTGGTTCTGGCAATTTGCACCTGTCCTGTGTTGCTGCTTGACAAAGAAATTTCCCCTCGGGGATAAATAAACTATCTATCTATCTATCTATCTATCTATCTATCTATCTATCTATCTATCTATCTATCTATCTATCTATCTATCTATCTATCTATCTATCTATCTATCTATCTATCTATCTATCTATCTATCTATCTATCTATCTATCTATCTATCTATCTATCTATCTATCTATCTATCTATCTATCTATCTATCTATCTATCTATCTATCTATCTATCTATCTATCTATCTATCTATAGCAACAGAACACAGACTGACCTGGTTTCAAAGTCTTTCATATACTTTAACCTTCCCCAGAGGGCAGGATGGGCAGAGTTTTCACTTTTGCAACTATTTTATTAGTCAATTTAGCCAGTCAAACTGAATCAAGCATATGAAATTATTTCAAATAGTATTTGAACACAGGTCTGGCAGCTTCATCCTCATTCCTCAGTCCCCAGTAGAACAGAACAGAACAATAAAAATAAAAGAAAGTCAGGTACTCAGTGAGAGAGAAAGAGAGAGAAAAAAGAGAGAAAGAGAGAGAGAGAAAGAGAGAGAGAAAGAAAGAGAGAGAGAGAGAGAGAGACGAGTGATCTCCTCAGTTTGCTGTTTGTCACTCTGTAATCTCTCCTCTCCTCTCCTCTCCTCTCCTCTCCTCTCCTCTCCTCTCCTCTCCTCTCCTCACTCCTCGCAGTGTTGGCATGAGATGAAGGGGCATGGTAAAGACAAGGACAATGTGTGAAACACTCCAGCTATAGCACGTATACATACATATTTTATATCTCTCCCCTCAAATCTTTCTCTTCTCTTTATATCCAACACTGAACTCACTGCCCTCATATCTTCCTCTCCCCTCGTATCTTCCTCTCCCCTCGTATCTTTCTCTCCCCTCGTATCTTCCTCTCCCCTCGTATCTTCCTCTCCCCTCGTATCTTCCTCTCCCCTCGTATCTTTCTCTCCCCTCGTATCTTTTTCTTCTCTTTGTTCTCTATTCTCGCTTTTCTTCCCTTATTTTCTTCTCCTCTCTCTCTATGTATTGTCAGGCTCTGGCCATAGAGAAGCTTTGCTTCTCTATATTTCTATGGTCAGAGTCTGGCAGATTTATCATTTCTATTTCTATCTGGTGTTGTGTGTGTGTGGGATCCCTAATTAGAGGCAGCTGCTATGCATTACCTCTAATTAGGGATCTTACTTATATGTCTGTGTTCCACTCCGTTGGCGTGGTTCATTGTTATGTTGTCTCGTGTTCGTGCTACGTGTGTCATCTTTATTATTATCATTTGTTATTTTGTATAGTTCGTCAGTTAGTTCAATAAACATGTTGAACTATCGATACGCTGCGCCTTGGTCTCTCTACACACCCGAACGTGACAGAATGAACCACCACCCGACCAAGCAGCGTTATTCTGGAGCTAAGGAGAAAAAAGGAGAGAAACGGCGTAATCGAGTAAACGGAGGTAACGGAGCCCGTAGGCAACCCCAAGAAAATTTTGTGGGGGGGGCTATGGGGTTGGTCTGGCTACGAGGAGGACGAGCCAGTACCACTCTCCATGTGGAATACGGTGGAGAAGGAGGAAGAGGAATACCTGAAGGGGGTATATTGTGATATTATGGAGCTGTGTAGGCGTAATTGGGAAGAGTGTGAGAACGAGCGGAGGGAGCTGGAGTTAAAGGTGCCCAAGGTGTGCATCCCCAGTCCGGGTCGTTTAATGTCTACATCCCGCGCCGAGTCTCCAGTGTACATCCCCACTCCAGTATGTCCTATGCCGGTTTCACGTGGGAGAACTCCAGTGCCAGAACAATCCGTTCCATCGGTGCCCAGTCTGGGTCAGGCCGTCTGCTACACTCCAGTGTCAGAGCAGTCCGCTTCACCGGTACCCAGTCCGGGTCTGGCCGTCTGCTACACTCCAGTGCGCGTCTCCAGTCAGGTACGTCCTGTGCCTGTTCCCCGCACTAGCCCTGAGGTGCGTGTTATTAGTCCTGTGCCATATGAGCCGACTCCACGCACCAGGCTACCAGTGCGCGTCTCCAGTCAGGTACGTCCTGTGCCTGTTCCCCGCACTAGCCCTGAGGTGCGTGTTATTAGTCCTGTGCCACATGTGCCGACTCCACGCATCAGGCTTCCAGTGCGCGTCTCTAGTCCGGTACGTTCCATGCCGACTCCCCGCACTCGACCTCCAGTGCGTGTGCCCAGCCAGGTTCCTCCAGTACCGGCTCCACGCACCAGGCCTCCAGTGCGCCTCTCCAGTCTGGTACGTCCCGTGCCGACTCCCCGCACTCGACCTCCAGTGTGTGTGCCCAGCCAGGTTCCTCCAGTGCCGGCTCCACGCACCAGGCCTCCAGTGCGCTTCTCCAGTCCGGTACGTCCCGTGCCGACTCCCCGCACTCGACCTCCAGTGCGTGTGCCCAGCCAGGTTCCTCCAGTACCGGCTCCACGCACCAAGCCTCCAGTGCGCCTCACCAGTCTGGTACGTCCCGTGCCGACTCCCCGCACTCGACCTCCAGTGCGTGTGCCCAGCCAGGTACCTCCAGTGCCGGCTACACGCACCAGACCGTCGGTGCGCCTCATCAGCCCGGAGACTCCAGTGACGCACGACAGCCCGGAGCCTCCCGTGACGCTCGACAGCCCGGAGCCTCCCGTGACGCTCGACAGCCCGGAGCCTCCCGTGACGCTCGACAGCCCGGAGCCTCCCGTGACGCTCGACAGTCCGGAGCCTCCCGGGACGCTCGACAGCCCGGAGCCTCCCGTGACGCTCGACAGCCCGGAGCCTCCCGTGACGCTCGACAGCCCGGAGCCTCCCGTGACGCTCGACAGCCCGGAGCCTCCCGTGACGCTCGACAGCCCGGAGCCTCCCGTGACGCTCGACAGCCCGGAGCCTCCCGTGACGCTCGACAGCCCGGAGCCTCCCGTGACGCTCGACAGCCCGGAGCCTCCCGTGACGCTCGACAGCCCGGAGTCTCCCGTGATAATTATATGGCCGGAGTCGCCTGCCACACCGGTGCTCAGTCCTGGCCCGGTTATTTGCCCCGCTCCATGGCCTGAACTTTTTTCCCCACCATTGTTATTTAAAGGACCGGTGGGTTGCCCCTTTATATGGCCGGAGTCGCCTGCCACACCGGTGCTCAGTCCTGGCCCGGTTATTTGCCCCGCTCCATGGCCTGAGATTTTTTCCCCACCATTGTTGTTACCAGGACCGGTGGGTTGCCCCTTTATATGGCCGGAGTCGCCTGCCACACCGGTGCCCAGTCCTGGCCCGGTTATTTGCCCCGCTCCATGGCCTGAGCCTTTTGCCCCACCATGGTCATTTCCAGGACCGGTGGGTTGCCCCTTTAAATGGCCTGAGTCGCCTACCACACCAGTGCCCAGTCCGGGCCAAGTAGAAATGAGGAGGAAGACATCCACTTCGCCGGGGCCGGAACCGCCACCGGCGATGGGTTATGTTTGATGTTTTTTCCCTCCCTGACCCTTCCCTCATGTTTTTGTGTTTATTTTTCTTGCGGCCGGGAGTCCGCGCCTTTGGGGGGGGGTACTGTCAGGCTCTGGCCATAGAGAAGCTTTGCTTCTCTATATTTCTATGGTCAGAGTCTGGCAGATCTATCATTTCTATTTCTATCTGGTGTTGTGTGTGTGTGGGATCCCTAATTAGAGGCAGCTGCTATGCATTACCTCTAATTAGGGATCTTACTTATATGTCTGTGTTCCACTCCGTTGGCGTGGTTCATTGTTATGTTGTCTCGTGTTCGTGCTACGTGTGTCATCTTTATTATTATCATTTGTTATTTTGTATAGTTCGTCAGTTAGTTCAATAAACATGTCGAACTATCGATACGCTGCGCCTTGGTCTCTCTACACACCCGAACGTGACATGTATCCTCCCCTCTCTTTTCCTCCTCTCTCTCCTTTTTTCCTCTCTCTCGGTGTTAGGCTGCCAGAGAGGCCGGCTATGGCTAACTCTGATAGCAATCTCATTAAAAAGCCTACGCAGCACTAGCACTTTGGCTAAGGAGCAATCAGCCAGCACTGAGGCCTGGACTTAGTTGGGGGAAACCCTAGTGGCTGTACGGCTCTGGTGGAGGCTTACCAGGCGGAGCATCTGACTGGATGCTCATATTCAGAATAATTAACTATAGCACTACTCCTGCAAAGCGCTATAATACACTCCCCTCTCTATTGTCTCTTGCCCGGTCTCCATGGAACAGACAAAGTTAACGTAGGCTACACTACACAGAGAGAGAGAGATTTTTGAATATATTTTCATATTTAATAATAATAATAATAATAATAATAATTATTATTATTATTATTCTAGACTATAATTATTATTGTAGGTCTATGTAAGAATCTAAACCAGTTCTTTAAAATATGAAAAAGTGCTTTGTTTCATTTTGTTGATACATTTTCATTGGGTAAATTCGAACTGTAATTTTAATTGGTTAAGATTGGTTAAGATTGGTTAAAAGTAGGCCTGTTGTAAAATAAATATCATTAGCCTATTGCTGTCATTTGTTGGGTAGGCCTACGGTAGGCATTTGACGATATAGGCCTAGCTTGTTCAACACTTTTGTGAAGGTTTAAACCAGTTCTTTAAATATGCAACAGGTGTTTTGTTTCATTTTGTTGAGCCATTTTCTTTGGCCAAATTAAGTTCCAACTGTAATGTTGTGTTTGCCACAATATAATAGAATTACCGGTAGGACTACTACTACTACTACTACTACTACTACTACTACTACTACTACTACTAGGTCTACTCGCACTCAAACCATGAAAAGGAAAAACCAAAGAGGGTGAGATGCAAAACTTAATTTAATGCCACAATATAATAACTTTCACTATAAACAATGACTTGACTTACTTTTGATATTACACTAATAAAGTTAAGAAACTTTTGTGAAGGTTTGGTGTGATATGGTTATTATTAGGCTTAGCTACCGCAGGCCTATGAAGGCAGTGCGTACCAGTGCTCCAACAGACTCTGACAGTTGAGCTTGAGGTGAGGAAGAATGCTTTAGGCCTACCAGAGTTACTCCTTAAATCTAACAATATAATGCTTATCTTTAGAAAGATTATTCTGATTGAAAAATCAAGAATTATCCTCCTTCTGTATGCCTATATCTGCATAGCAGTAGGAGCCTATCTGATAAATAAAAAGAAACAAATGTCGGTGTCGGGAACAAGGCGTCTCTAGGGCCTAAGCTTCTCTTCCTTTATGTTTATTTTTTAAATATGAATATCATACAGTAGACACCTAGGCCTATGAGGCTATATGTATGCAATGCCCTGATGTATTTAGCACTCAAATCTCCGACAGCTGCACATGAGGTGGACAATTATTGTTTTAGGAAAGTAAAACAATAGCCTAGAAAGTTTTTAATATGCTACACATCGAAACACAACTAATAGTTTTTGGGTAATTTGTTATAGGCAGCTTATAAGGACAGGTACGCAATAACAACTCGTCATTCAAGGCCCCACCTGTTTAGCTAAAAAAATAAATAGATATATTATTTTCAATTATTTGCATGTTATTTTGTCATTAATACGTGTCACATATCAGTTTTAAAATAAAGTTAATAAAGCAGCATACAAACATGGTCTCTTTTTTGCTTTCTTGAGTAAGGCAGCTCCAAAATGCAGCTGTTTCAGGCTAGCTCAGTGCTATCTGTGGTGGTGGGGCAGCCAGCAGAACATACAGAGCGAAGGGGTTGGTAATGTTCTCTAGTTACACTGTGATTGGCTCAGTGTTCTGTCACTCATGGGGACACTACGACACCACAAAACCTACAGGGAGAGCCTTAAGATTCAAGCCCCTTGGGTGCTGCTATAGGTTTACAATAGAAATGCCCATCCAAGAAGGCTCAAGGTCATTGGCCACTGATAAAATTACATCAAATCATATTATATCTACCGCAGCTTTGATTTGACTGATCATGTCAACATCATACTTTCACAATCTTAGCTAGCAACCTAGCAGTCATCATCATTAATCAAGTCGACAATCTACGGGCAAATCCTTTTCAATAACTGTCATATGAAGAGAAATACTAGATCAAACGTATCGGCGCTCGTCGGCCATAAACATTGCACAACAATTTGGAAATTGAACAATGAGTGGTTTGGAAGGAATCAGTGGCTAACTTCAAGTGTTGCAAAGCAATCACTAGCCTGCTATTCAGTGGAGAAGGTGTGTGGTCCAAATCTGGGTTTAAGGGTCTCTTTTCTAAGTTTAAAATGATAAACATTCACATGCAACATCATGGGCCAGAAAAGGTTGAATACATTGGCCATGCTGTCAATCTAGCATGTCTTCTGCCGCGTTCAAAACAACTGGAAAATCAGAAAAGAAAAAGAGCTCCGAGTGGGAAAATACGTTTTGAATGGTCATCCAACTCGGAATTCCAAGTCGGGAACTCGGGTCTCTTTCTAGAGCTCCGACCTAAAGATCACTGACGTCATGATTCAACCTTGTTTTTTTCAGAATTCCTAGTTTTCTTGAAAGCACCATAAATCCAGAGAATACAAGACTTTGATGACAAAGTTTGATGACAAAATTTGCCCACAATAATGACACCTTCCTGTTCAAGTGAGTCCAAAAATGTATTGTATGCTGCAGCATAAATTATGTAATTTGCCAGGGAGATATGTATACTGTATCTAAGAAAGTAATACTAAATGTATTTGTGTAGCAAGCTGTTAGTAGCCCATGTGCCTCACCCTAGTAATGTGTTCCCCCTCGTGGTGCACATGTAGCCAATAGCCTGATTTAGAGAAATGTCGTCATCGAATATTGTAAAAGCTTTCATTGTCTGCTTATATGCTCCCTTTATTTATCCTATGGTTCTGACTTGGTGTACAGGGAGAATACTGTAAGAACGGCCCAAGTTCTGAATTCTGTCGCTGTACATTTCCAAAGTGCTGAACAAATACCTCTTATCCGCTCATCTTTCTCTTATGCCATAGTTTGTATATCTCAATTGTCAGTAGAAACCACAATTGTTTAAGCAAGTCAGCCATATAAGGCAGTAAAGGCAGTAAATGAGGCTGAATGAACTGTTTCGCTGCCAGACAAGGCTCTACTGATAGCCAGGTGTAGCAGTGGTAAGGATTCACTCCATGGTGCTAAAAAGAGAGCTCTGCTGTTGGGACAACTTTATGTAGGCCCTAACAGTTTGTGAGCACCGTATGTCACCGGTATAGAGCAATTCATGTATTGTTTAGTGTTGTGCTGTGTAGTGGCTTTGCTGGCATGCATTAAGAAAATATATGTTGAGTTTCCCCACCAAGATTTACATGCTAAAATCGCCACTGCACATACGTAACTGTGGATCATTTGGCCAATATAGCTTGTTTACTGATGGTGCTGGCAGTGCCCAGTCTGAGGTTTCTTTATCTCTCTCTTTCTACTGTCGGATCTGAACGGGTCTCTCAGATCCGAACAGGCACGTTTTTCCACAGGCCTTATCGGAACTGGTCTGACTGTCCTTGGGTCCATTCGGAACGGGTCTATGTTGAATTTGTATTTATTTATGCATATCGGGTCGGGTGGGAAAGCCACGGAACCATTTTAGAACAGGTTCAACTTTTTGGATCCATGAAGACCTCTAGCTCTCTCGCAACTCTCACAACTCTCCTGTGACTCTTACAACTCTCCTGCAACTCCCACAACTCTCCTGCAACTCTCACAACTCTCCTGTGACTCTTACAACTCTCCTGCGACTCCCACAACTCTCCTGCAACTCCCACAACTCTCCTGCAACTCCCACAACTCTCCTGCAACTCTCACAACTCTCCTGCAACTCTCACAACTCTCCTGCGACTCTTACAACTCTCCTGCAACTCCCACAACTCTCCGGCAACTCTCACAACTCTCCGGCAACTCTCACAACTCTCCTGCAACTCTCACAACTCTCCTGCAACTCTCACAACTCTCCTGCGACTCTTACAACTCTCCTGCAACTCTCACAACTCTCCTGGAACTCCCACAACTCTCCTGCAACTCTCACAACTCTCCTGCGACTCTTACAACTCCATACACACATACACACACACACACACATACACACACACACACACACACACACACTCACACCAACCCCCCTCCATACACACATACACACACTCACACCAACCCCCCTCCATACACACATACACACACTCACACCAACCCCCCTCCATACACACATACATACACTCACACCAACCCCCCTCCATACATACACACATACACAAACTCACACCAACCCCCCTCCATAAACACATACACACACTCACACCAACCCCCCTCCATACACACATACACACCAACCCCCCTCCATACACACATACAGACACTCACACCAACCCCCCTCCATACATACACACATACATACACTCACACCAACCCCCCTCCATACATACACACATACATACACTCACACCAACCCCCCTCCATACATACACACATACACAAACTCACACCAACCCCCCTCCATAAACACATACACACACTCACACCAACCCCCCTCCATACACACATACACACCAACCCCCCTCCATACACACATACAGACACTCACACCAATCCCCCCTCCATACACACACTCACACCAACCCCCACTCCATACACACACACACACCAACCCCCACTCCATACACACACACACACACACACACACCACTCCAGGATCAATCAGTGTAAGAAGAACTTTGAAAATTGCTCCCGGTGACTCGACCTTGATTAGAGATAACGAGTCTTAACGAGAAGTCCAGTAATCAGATGAAATGCCTCACAGAATCACCTTCCTCTTAATGCTTAACACATTGGGCCCTGCTCTGCCCTGCCTGCTGTCCATCAACACACTAGTCCTTGGCCCACCTCAACCACCAAGCACCAGAATATATGAATATCTCTTTGATAATGCTTTCAATTTCAACTTGAAGTGACAATGTGGTCAAACAGAAGTGACAATGTGGAGTTAAAAAATCTAACGAGATCAAAACGCTTTAAATTTCTGTTTTTGCTTTGGAGGCTGTGTGGATTCAGAAAACTGGGAGAATATAAATGATCTTATTAGTCTGATTTTTCCAGTTTGAGAACCCCTGTAAACTATGGATTTGGGGAATTGTTGCAGATGGATATGTTGGAGTAGACCACGGCAATGCCTTTCAGTGAATAGATATGCTTTTCCAGAGGGGTTCTAGAGTCAACACTAATGTGATATGGAGACTGAGGTTGATACAAAGTCTTGATTGCTGCAAATCACCCTCACTCTCAGCAAAGTCAGCATGTGTGTGTGTGTGTGTGTGTGTGTGTGTGTGTGTGTGTGTGTGTGTGTGTGTGTGTGTGTGTGTGTGTGTGTGTTTCTTGGAACAGCTCCTCACCTTCAGTAGCCTTAAAAATACCACCCACTCTCCTACACACGACCCTCACATCACAAAAATGTATGTAACCTCTCATCAGAGCCCTGAGGTACGCAGGCACGCACACACACCATGCACACAGGCAGGAAGCTGTGCTCATTCACACACAGGCACATTGCTTGCAGTGCAGAGCGTTGTGTTCGTTACCCAGACAAACCCCTGTCCTCAGGGTTGCACCTGTCCAGCATAGTGTTTGTGTGTTGTGTTCTCTGCCTCTTGCTGGCTTCTATCCTTTAGAAGCATCTCTGAGCCTGGAGAGTCGTCTATGGCTGACCCAATACACACTGGCAGGGGTGTGACCTTTAAACAAATTTGGGATCATTAACGTTTAGAAAAATTCACAACCGAAAACCTTTTTCATGTCCCGATCATCATCATAACATTTTTTTAAATTAAACAAATGCTGTAAGAAGGGAGAGATGTGCATCTTTCTAATTATTTTCCTCGGATATAAAGTGCTCCACACGTCATTGTCGTTAATAACAGAAAATGGCAGAGAGTGTGACAGGGAAGTGACAGCAGCGTAGTCCTGTGTGGCATTGGCAATACTTTGAGAAGTGAAATGACAAGGTGATGAAATGCGAAGGGAGGTGGAATTAAACTACAGCGGCAGTACGGGTGCAATGCTGAAAGAGAGGCCATTGTCTGGCAGCAGTGCTATAAGGGACAGAGTGAAAAATCACAGCGCTGATTACAAAAATGATTGCGGTTGATATGCAGTGATTGTCAATGGTAGAAGATGTCAACTTCAATACCCTAATGGCATATCTAGAGCCAGACTACAATTAAACAATGATTGCTCTGCAAGTACAAAGCGCAAGCTCTCACAAACACCATACATGGAGTTAATAACCGATTGTTGGACGTCTATGAACACGCTGTCATACATCACTGCAACACGTGGAGAGACATGTGCCTTGGTGTCATTTTAACCAGCAGGCAGACAGCACTATACTGTACATTATAAAAGCATCAGTAATGATGAAGCTAATTTAAAACACATTTTATTTGTCACATGCTTTGTAAACCATAGGTGTGAAATGCTTACTTACGGGCCCTTCCCAACAATGCAGAGAGAAGAATATAACAAAATAGAAAAATAACACAATGATTAACAGTAACTTGGCTATATACATACAGTTAAAGTCGGAAGTTTACATACACTTAGGTTGAAGTCATTAAAACTCCTTTTTCAACCACTCCACAGATTTCATGTTAACAAACTATAGTTTTGGCAAGTCGGTTAGGACATCTACTTTGTGCATGATACAAGTAATTCTTCCAACAGTTGTTTACAGACAGATTATTTCACTTATAATTCACTATATCACAATTCCATTGGGTCAGAAGTTTGCATACACTAAGTTGACTGTGCCTTTAAACAGCTTAGAAAATTCCAGAAAATGATGTCATGGCTTTAGAAGCTTCTGATAGGCTAATTGACATCATTTGAGTCAATTGGAGGTGTACCTGTGGATGTATTTCAAGGCCTACCTTCAAACTCAGTGCCTGTTTGCTCAACATCATGTGAAAATCAAAAGAAATCAGCCAAGACCTCAAAGAAAATTGTAGACCTACTCAAGTCTGGTTCATTTTTGGGAGCAATTTCCAAACGCCTGAAGGTACCATGTTCATCTGTACAAACAATAGTATGCAAGTATAAACACCATGGGACCACGCAGCCGTCATACTGCTCAGGAAGGAGACGCGTTCTGTCTCCCAGAGATGAACATACTTTGGTGCGAAAAGTGCAAATCAATCCCAGAACAACAGCAAAGGACCTTGTGAAGATGCTGGAGGAAACAGGTACAAAAGTATCTACAGCCACAGTAAAACAAGTCCTATATCGACATAACCGAAGCCGAAGAACACCATCTGAACCATGAAGTACGGTGGTGGCAGCATCATGTTGTGTGGGTGCTTTGCTGCAGAAGGGATTGGTGCACTTCACAAAATAGATGGCATCATGAGGAAGGAAAATTATGTGGATATATTGAAGCAACATCAAGACATCAGTCAGAAAATTTAAGCTTGATTACAAATCGGTCTTCCAAATGGACAATGACCCCAAGCATACTTCCAAAGTTGTGGCAAAATGGCATAAGGACAACAAAGTCAAGGTATTGGAGTGGCCATCACAAAGCCCTGACCTCAATCCTATAGAAAATATGTGTGCAGAACTGAAAAGGCTTGTGCGAGCAAGGAGGCATAGAAACCTGACTCAGTTACACCAGTTTGTCAGGAGGAATGGGCCAAAATTCACCCAACTTATTGTGGGAAGCTTGTGGAAGGCTACCCGGAACGTTTGACCCAAGTTAAACAATTTAAATGCAATGCTACCAAATACTAATTGAGTGTATGTAAACTTTTGACCCACTGGGAATATGATGAAATAAATAAAAGACGAAAAATAATTCTCTCTACTATTATTCTGACATTTCACATTCTTAAAATAAAGTGGTGATCCTAACTGACCTAAGACAGGGAATTCTTACTAGGATTAAATGTCAGGAATTGTGAAAAACTGAGTTTAAATGTATTTGGCCAAGGTGTATGTAAACTTCCGACTTCAACTGTATATATACATATCAATATATCGACGTGCAGGGGTACGTGGTAATTGAGAGAGATATGTACATATACAAGATGCTCTCAACTGTGCAGCTATATAACTTTTTGAGGATCTGAGGGCCCATGCCAGGTCACTGACATCCTCCCTTAGGCCGTAATTCATTCCTGAATGTCTTTCTCACAGAGTTGATAGTTCTCTGACTCTATGATTCTTTTATAGACATATGAGACTATATGAGTTTATAAAAGCTCTATGATACGTCACCCATTTAGAGTCTAGCATACTGCCTCCACCCCTTGGTAATAGCAGGTGAGTTATGGCTATAAAGAAATGGCTGTCGTCTTACGGCCGTCTCCGTACAGTCATGTCCATGGATGGCTTGATCATTACTACAGCATTAAAAAGTCATAAACAGCGGCGTGCAAACATGCCTCCCCGCGCTTGTTTCCAAACGCTGCCCCAGTATGGAGCCCCGGTACACGGATCATATGCCGGAGGTAATTATGAAAAATGGGGCACAGCCCGCTGTGAATCCTTGGTAATTAATCAGCAGGATGTGAACACTGTGGAATGCAGTTACAGGGTTTAGAGGTGAACTCAAGTCTGTCTTACTGTGACAGGGGGCACAGAGGTACAGGGTCAGTGGTCTCTATGTGTGTGTCTGTGTGTAGACATGGTTTGTTCTGATGGATGGAAGTGGACATGGTTTATTCTAATGGATGGAAGTGGACATGGTTTGTTCTGATGGATGGAAGTGGACATGGTTTGTTCTGATGGATGGAAGTGGACATGGTTTATTCTGATGGATGGAGGTGGACATGGTTTATTCTCATGGATGGAGTTGGAGATGATTTCTGTGTGTGTATATATGTGTTTGAGCCTGGAAAAACCCCAAGGAAAGTTATCATTCTGGGACAGAGACAAGACTCCAATCAGCACCTCAAAGTGCTGCTGTGATGTGCCAGCTCTCTCCACACACACACACACACACACACACACACACACACGCACACACACACACACACACACACACACACACACACACACACACACACACACACACACACACACACACACACACACACACACACACACACACACACACACACACACCCCTAGGGCTACTAAGTGAGTAAGAGCAAAGACAGAACACGTCAATCTGTTTAGAAACAAGGAATTAGAGGTGCAGCGGCTCAGAGGATGGGGCTGAATCAGTTACCCACAATGCAGTTCAAACTCACTGCTCTGGCTGGCTGATTAAGGTTTTCCAACTTGTAGCTTCCTCATTCACCTCTGAGCTGGAGGCAATGTTCTGCTGGATGTCAAGCTGTGCGTGTGGCATGTGTGTGAGCATTTGTCCATCCATCCATCTACCCATCCATCCATCCATACACCCATCATTCCATCCATCCATCCATCTATCCATCCACCCATCGAGAGTAAGAGTGTATGAACTTACTGAGAGTAAGAGAGTGTGTGAACTTACTGCATGTAGCATCGGCCTCGTCTGATCCGTCGGCACACTCCGGCTCGCCGTCACAACGCCACCGCTGGGGAACACACTGGCCGTTCTTACACGCAAAGTCTGTGGTGGCACACGTCTTCTTTGCTGCTCAAAGAGAGAGAGAGTGAGGGGGAGCGAGGGAGAGGTCAGATTAGTATGCTAAATCACACATACTACTCAAGCTATGTGAAATTGACTCTTGATTTGAACAAATGGAAAACTCACGGTTAGGTTTACAATCAGGTCCACTATCTAATAAGCCAACTTCAAAGAAAGTGGCCAGATGCAAGCTTCAGTTCATATACCCCCACTTTACAAATACCGGCCTAAATCTGTCCATTTGTCTCAGTGCCCAGAGAGTGCAGCCAGTCAGGCTGATGTTAGATGGCCAGTCTCCTAACCCATCTAAACCATTCTCCAGTCACTCTTTCAGAGCGGAGCAGAGCGGCCTGGGGAAAATTGGAGCACTTGAGCCTGTCACAGGGAGAGCTAAAGCTCCTTCTTCTCAACAGGGAGAACCATGAACAAGAGAAAGCAGAGGGAGAGAGAGAGAGAGAGAGTAATGTCCCACTCCGTTAGCCTGATGAATAACACACACCAGGACTAACAAATAGTAGAGTAAGCCTGTAACTGTCCTGTCCTCTTCCTCATTTACAGGCGTTGGTTTAAACAGCGTTGAGCCTTCGTTGCGACACTAACCTAAAATGTAGGTCAGCCGAGCGTTAGTCAGAATCACCACAGTCTGAGGAGGATCACTAGGGGCCTAGCCTAGTCTGGCTGGGGAGACTAGAGTCTAGTAACTTATTGTTGATGTACTAATACACTTTGGTAGCCAGACTGGGGGCTCAAATCACTGATGCCCCCATAGGGTCTCATATCACAACAGGAACTTAGTGTAGTGAAGCACAAAGTGTAGAAGGACTATCAGACCTACATCTTTCAGCACCCATGTCATTAGGAACTTCCCCAACATGTTACTGCCTAACATCCTCCAAGAGAAGTCACAAACACACAATGCACAAGAGGAAAATAATGAGGAAGTTCATAAACGTCCCAAAAGCGTCTTCTGTATGAAGACTACATCATCATGGGACACGAGGAGGAATATATATTTTCCCTGACAGCTATAACAAAAACACCTGCATCCCTGCACATAAACACATGTACACACACACACATACATACACACACACACACACACACACACACACTACACAGCCTGATAGCCAGGAGGCCCCCTCTCTACCTCCTGATACCAGGGCATGTCTCTAGCCGGGAGGCCCCCTCTCTACCTCCTGATACCAGGGCACGTCTCTAGCAGGGAGGCCCCCTCTCTACCTCCTGATACCAGGGCATGTCTCTAGCCGGGAGGCCCCCTCTCTACCTCCCTATCCCCTTATCCCGTTTCTGTTCATTTATCTGCCAGCACTGTGTGTGTGTGTGTGTGTGTGTGTGTGTGTGTGTGTGTGTGTGTGTGTGTGTGTGTGTGTGTGTGTGTGTGTGTGTGTGTGTGTGTGTGTGTGTGTGTGTGTCTGTGTTTGTTTGTGTGACACAGTAATCTGGCAATTTCTCCACATCTGCCTCAAGGATTTGCTGATTTTGACTTAAGCATCAAGATCCCCTGTGCCACACGAAGACCTGGCAAACACACACATGCATAAGTGCATAAATTCACGCGCACGCACACACACACATGCATACACAAACAAACACCACACGCACACAATGCAAATAATTATGCATACACACACATTCCCCCTCTACAGAGATGCTGACACACAAAGAAACACACATACTGCCTATAGACATAGACATCACTGGCCACTTAAAAAAAATGGAACACTAGTCACTTTAATAATGTTTACATATCTTGCATTACTCATCTCATATGTACAGTATATACTGTATTCTATGCTATTCTACGGTATCTTAGCCACTTTAATAATGTTTACATATCTTGCATTACTCATCTCATTTGTATATTCTGTATTCTATACTATTCTACAGTATCTTAGTCTATGCCGCTCTGACATCGCTCGTCCATATATGTACACTGGAGGCCAAAAGTTTACTCATTCAAGGGTTTTTCTTTATTTGCATTATTTTTTACATTGTAGAATAAAAGTGAAGACATCAAAACTATGACATAACACATATGGAATCATGTAGTAACCCAAAAAGTGTTAAACAAATCAAAATATATTTGAGATTCTTCAAAGCAGCCACCTTCTGCCTTGATGACAGCTTTGTACACTCATGGCAATCTCTCAACCAGCTTCATGAATGGAAGACCCAGAAATACCTCTGCTGCAGAGGATAAATTAATTAGAGTTACCAGCCTCAGATTGCAGCCCAAATAAATGCTAACAGACATCTCAACATCAGAGGAGACTGTGCGAATCAGGCCTTCATCGTCGAATTGCTGCAAAGCAACCACTACTAAAGGACACCAATAAGAAGAAGAGACTTGCTTGGGCCAAGAAACACGAGCAATGAACATTAGACCTGTGGTAATTTGCACTTTGGTCTGGAGTCCAAATTTGAGATTTTTGGTTCCAACCGCAACCAAATTTAGATAGTTTGGGATGAGTCGGATCGCAGTGAAGGAAAAGCAGCCGACAAGAGCTCAGCATATGTGGGAACTCCTTCAAGACTGATGTAGAAGCATTCCAGGTGAAGCTGGTTGAGAGAATGCCAAGAGTGTGCAAAGCTGTCATCAAAGCAAAGGTGGCTATTTGAAGAATCTCAAATAGAAAATATATTTAGATTTATTTAACACATTTTTGGTTACTACATGATTCCATATGTGTTATGTCATAGTTTGATGTCTTCATTATTATTCTACAATGTAAACAATAGTGCAAATAAAGAAAAACCCTTGAATGAGTAACTTTTTACCCCCAGTGTATATATTCTTAATTAATTCCTTACTTAGATGTGTGTATTGGGTACAGTTGAAGTCGGAAGTTTACTAGACTTAGGTTGAAGTCATTAAAACTCATTTTTCAACAACTCCACAGATTTCATGTTAACAAACTATAGTTTTGGCAAGTCGGTTAGGACATCTACTTTGTGCATGACACAAGTAATTCTTCCAACAATTGTTTACAGACAGATTATTTCACTTATAATTCACTATATCACAATTCCAGTGGGTCAAAAGTTTACATACACTAAGTTGACTGTGCCTTTAAACAGCTTGTAAAATTCCAGAAAATGATGTCATGGCTTTAGAAGCTTCTGATAGGCTAATTGACATAATTTGAGTCAATTTGAGGTGTACCTGTGGATGTATTTCAAGGCCTACCTTCAAACTCAGTGCCTCTTTGCTCGACATCATGGGAAAATCAAAAGAAATCAGCTAAGACCTCAGAGAAAAATGTGTAGACCTCCACAAGTCTGGTTCATCCTTGGGAGCAATTTCCAAACGCCTGAAGGTACCACGTTCATCTGTACAAACAATAGTACGCAAGTATAAACACCATGGGACCACACAGCCGTCATACCGCTCAGGAAAGAGACGTGGAAAATGGCTTAAATTGTGGCAAAATGGCATAAGGACAACAAAGTCAAGGTATTGGAGTGGCCATCACAAAGCCCTGACCTCAATCCTATAGAAAATTTGTGGGCAGAACTGAAAAAGCTTGTGCGAGCAAGGAGGCATAGAAACCTGACTCAGTTACACCAGTTTGTCAGGAGGAATGGGCCAAAATTCACCTAACTTATTGTGGGAAGCTTGTGGAAGGCTACCTGAAACGTTTGACCCAAGTTAAACAATTTAAAGGCAATGATACCAAACACTAATTAATCCTAACTGACCTAACACAGGGAATTTTTACAAGGATTAAATGTCAGGAGTTGTGGAAAAACCTATTTGAAATGTATTTGACTAAGGTGTATGTAAACTTCAGACTTCAACTGTATATGTGGTGAAATTGTTAGATTTTACTTGTTAGATATTCCTGCACTGTCGGAGCTAGAAGCACAAGCATTTCGCTACACCCTGCTAAACACGTGTATGTGACCAATAACATTTGATTTGATTTGACATACATATTTCAATCCTGCGCCAGCTGAGACGCGGAAGAAGAACGCCATCCATATAGAAGACTTTTAACGCACTGTAAAGGGTGTGAGGCCATGAGCAGAATACATGCCGTATATCCACAAGCGAGAAATGCATGCACATCCGACACTCACACGCACACAGACAGACCTGTCTCAGCCCAAGCAGAACGGGTGTTATGTTTTTTTCTCCATTCTATTAATTATCCTATAGGACAGGTTCATCCCAGGATCACCTGAGAGAAGCTGGAAGTTCTTGGAGCCTAGTGCTCCTCTCGGAACCACTGGCATTCTCCCAATGACACGCTCCAGGGGCCACCATGATTACCGACTGACTTGGCTGACCTGGGATGTTTACCGAGCCCCCTGAACGCCTCTCAGGGATCCGCCACATCGCCGTGACAACAAAGCGACAGAGGACCACAAGAAAACAGGTGAAGGTCAAGAACCTCCAAGTCGTTCAATTTTCACACTCCATTTACCCCCCTCACAATGCCTTCTCAGCATCACAGGGAAGGAGACCGTGTAATGGATAGCTACATCACAATAATAATTAAGGGGAAACCTGGTATGGTGTGATTTCCCTGGCTATGTTAGGCTAGTGCTGCATCCGAAATGGCACCCTATGGCAACCTATTACCTATATAATGTTGATTATAGGTGTTGATAAGCTTTGTTGGATGGCTGAAGCGGGCAATGATGGACCCCTTGCTCAGCTCATCTCATCCTGTTTAAGATTCCACTAGGGTGGAATGATATCTTTCACCCTCCAAATGCCCTGTGACCCACTATGCTTTGTGTGTCTCCAGAAGCTCATTTAAGATAAGATGAGGCAGGGCCATTACCAGAATTAAAGATCTGTCCACCATCTTGAGATGTGATGTAAACAAAGGGACTATTAGGCTAGTGGTGGTGGGTGCTAATCTAATCTCACCCCTGTGACAGTCTCAAAAAACTAGCATACTCTGAACGCATCACAGGCTGGTCCCCATGGCAGGAAGTGGAGTGGAGAGAGACAGGAAATGGATGGTCCCTGGTTGCGAAATGATCAGTAGGGGAACAAAGCTTGTCAGAGGAGCGATAGAAGCCATAGATCGGATATAAAGAATCGTGGAGGAATGGAGAGCAATTTAAGAGTGGGTTGACAGCAGTGTGCGTGTGTATGTGTGTTAGGGATGAGAGAAATTGTAAAAAAATAAAAATAAATTGTACCACTTAAACTGACTTTTTTTATTGCTTTTCCTTAAAAAGAATTAATAATAATTCACGTGATTTCACAATGCATTGTATAATTTATGCTGCTGCTGCTCTTGCTTTTCATGAGAGTGGCGCGTGTAGCTTGTTGTTGTTGTCCTCCAATCCCAAGTCATCAAACCGGTAGCAGGCTACAGTCAGGGAGCTAGAGCCTTTGTGTGGCTAGTTATTAGGAGATACACTACACGACCAAAAGTATGTGGACACCTGCTCATCCAAAATCTCATTTAAAAATCATGGGCATTAATATGGAGTTGGCCCCCCCTTTGCTGCTGTAACAGCCTCCACTCTTCTGGGAAGGCTTTCCACTAGATGTTGGAAAATTGCTGTGAGGACTTGCTTCCATTCAGCCACAAGTGCATTAGTAAGGTCGGGCACTGATGTTGGGCAATTAGGCCTGGCTTGCAGTCGGCGTTCCAATTCATCCCAAAGGTGTTCGATGGTGTTCTTCCACACTGATCTCGACAAACCATTTCTCTATGGACCATGCTTTGTGCATTGGGGCATTGTCATGCGGAATCAGGAAAGGGCCTTCCCCAAACTGTTGCCACAAAGCACAGAATCGTCTATAAATTTTATGCTGTAGCCCAAACCATGAAAAACAGCCCCAGACCACTATTCCTCCCCCACCAAACGTTACAGTTGGCACTATGTATTTGGGCAGGTAGCGTTCTCCTGGCATCCGTCAAACCTAGTTTGGTCCATCGGACTGCCAGATGGTGAAGCGTGATTCATCACTCCAGAGAACGCTTTTCCACTGCTCCAGAGTCCAATGGCCGTGAGCTTTACACCACTCCAGCCGACGCTTGGCATTGCGCATGGTGATCTTAGGCTTGTGTGCAGCAGCTCGGCCATGGAAATCCATTTCATGAAGCTCCAGACGAACAGTTCTTGTGCTGATGTTGCTTCCAGAGGCAGTTTGGAACTTGGTAGTGAGTGTTGCAGCTGAGGACAGACGATTTTTACACGCTACGTGCCTCAGCACTCGGCGGCCCCCCTGTCAGCTTGAGGTGTACAAGTTGAAAATGGAGCTGGGAAGAGGGGGCAAACAGATACAAATGTGTTAACTGGATCGCCTGGTAAAATAAAGGTTAACATCTAGGTTTCTATTCTAACAATATCTATTAAATAATCCTGCAGTTTTTCTATAGTTCGACAGTTTTTCAGATTATAGTTTGTTATGTTTCAATCACATTATCATTACCAATAATGTATCACTTTTAATATTATAGCGCAATTTTAAGAACAACAATAAACAATACCGTTATGACCTGCTGCAGTCATTCCCCTGTGAGAAGGCTGTCTCAAAGCAAGATCATGTCGTTCAAAGTAGCTAGAGATTAAATCGAGCCACGTTTGTTTCAGTTGCATCACATTAATGATAATAAGAGGCAAGAAACACAAAGAAATCGTCATTCCTAAACTGAGTGTACAAAACATTAGGAACATGTGATTTGAACTGATTGGCTAATGGCCAACAAGCTGTGTCAACCATAAACTACAAGTACATCTATCATGCTTGTAAACAAATTATAGAGTTCAAAAACCACATTAATAGTTTGCTTTTTATAAATAAAAGTTTGTTGTTGCATTTAACTGCCCCAAATGCTCTTATAGAGGCCATTTCCTTAGTAGGTTCAGCATGTGGGAGAAGTGGCTGCTCAGGATGATATTTTAATTTAACCTTTAGTTTACTAGGCAAGTCAGTTAAGAACAAATTCTTATTTACAATGACAGCCTACCTACAGGGTCGGCCCCTGAAGAAAATGTGGGTTAAATAGCCATTGTAATCTACTGGGAAGCCAAAATGCTTCCAAACTGGAGATTTAAACAACGATGGAGGATCCTCCGACTGGTTTGTCGACCGCACCATTCACCATCGTACAGAACTAGTTCCTGGCTGCGCCTCACAAATGGACAGTTTGAAATGAGCCAGATTTGAATTTTGATTACAACGTGTGCATAGGCTCTAGTTGTTTTAATGGAATAGCCTGAAATGTTTTTGTCAGCTCAGATTTACTCAAGAGGCATAGTCCTACAAAGCAGCGTAGGCATAGCCTTTAGGACTAGTGTAAATATTAGTTTTGTATGTATTCATTCGGATTCACAGTACGGACGGAACCGAGGTCCCCTTACCGAATATTTCAGTACGAATACGTATACATTAACATGACATTCCCTAAACTGCAATGCAAGAAATCAATGTCACTAAGTTGTTATACACCTGTACTTATGTGTATGAAGGAGAGAGGGATGGAGGAGAGAGGGGTGGAGGAGAGGGGGATGGAGGAGAGAGGGATGGGGGTAGAGAAGTGGCGCAGTATAAAAGATGAAAGATCTGTCTAGATCCTGAATGATCAGATAAAATGGTGTTAAAAGCAGTGAAATCGCTCAACACGCAACGCGGCTAAAAGCACCGGCTCCTGTCCTCTACATATGAGATGACTGTCCAATGTGATGTATAGAGAGAGTATAGATGCACTACAAAGGGCCTGCCAGAGATGTGAGGGAACCTATACAGACCAGACACCTGCAGAAAGATGGAGAGATCATCAAAACAACCCTCAGCCTGGAGCAGGATTCAGCCAGCCACACTTAAAAGCAACCTTCAGTTCCCATGACGTTCTTTATTTGTTTGTTTTTTAACAGCCCTCCTGTTTGTAATGGCTGGAATGTGATCAATGGAACAGAGTCTAACACCTTGTTTCCATGTGCTTGATGCGTTTGGTACCATTCCATTGATTCCATTCCAGCCATTGATTCCATTCCTCCTCTGGTTCCTAGCCTTTGCTATCTGAGTGTGTTTAGAGTACCAGTTCAAATCTAACTGTACAAGAAATATAGGACTGATAGGAAAAACACCTAACTCTCAAATAAGAAAGGCTAAGAGGGTCTTATTGCAATATCTACGAGAAGCTTGCCTCCCTCCCTCTCTCCCTCCCTCCCTCCCTCCCTCCCTCCCTCCCTCCCTCCCTCCCTCCCTCCCTCCCAAGCTTCAGGAAAATAAACCCATCGTAAAAAAATAAAACGTAAAACAGCACAAACACATCGGGCAACAGTCAGGCAGATTCATCTGTGAGCCCGGTGTATATTTCAGAGGCCTGGCCTAGATAACAGGAAGGAATATGAAGTGAAGAAGGTAAGGAGCTTTGAGAGAGCCACGCTAACGCTAGCTCGTCAGCGCTACAGCTTTCTACAGCTGCTTCACAAAGGTTAAGCTCCTTCCCCTGTGCCTGTGTGTGATGATTCTTAGAAACCAGACATTGACGCCGCCTTAGACTTTTTTCTCTCTTTCCTTTCTTCCTTTCTTTCTTCCTGTTGTTCAAGACTTTAGAGGACTTTGTTAAGCAGGAGAGAATACACAGGGGGTGGATGGGAGAGAAGGTGTGTGGAGTGGAATGGGACGTGTCTAGGGTTGCAAATGGAGAGTATATTAATGGAAACTTTCAAGGTGTACTTGTAAACTACCAGAATTTTTCTTCACCATCAAATTTCACCATCAAATTTTTTGGGGAGGTACTTCATATTATCACAGGTGTTTGTAATTATCTCTGGCCCTCTGTGTGAACTTATCACATGTAAAATACATGAAATAATTAAATAAAATGATTAAAAAAAAAAAATAGCATGAAAAAGCTGTAAAACATTATCCTAAGTATAAGGGGAAGATTCCGGTAACTTGCTAAATTACCAGTAGTAGCTTTGTAACCCTAGATGTGTCCCACCGAAGCAGTGCCCTCCAGGTGGAGTGGACAGGAATCTGCTCATGACTGCACTAATAAGAAACACCCTTATCAACCAATAGGCTGGCAGGATAAGGTAGCCACAAAACAAAACTGAAACTCCTTTCCCCTCTCTTCAACTGAGTGCAGTTTACTATCAGTGTTCGTCTGAAACCCCTTGTTATACATTTACGTTACTTAGCAGACGCTCTTATCCAGAGCAACTTACATCCATTTTAATATTAGTCTCCTGTGGGAATCAAACCCACAACCCTGGCGTTGCAAGCACCATGCTCTACCAACTGAGCTACACGGGACTATACTCAGTGTCATTAATTCCGAGACGCCAGGCTTTTCCCAGACAGGACCTGTGTGCATCAGCAACATGCCACAGCTCAAGACCTCCAAATCATGCCCCAGCTTACATAAGGAGGTGCTTACAGGCTGGGAGCAAGGAGTAGGGCCACAAAGGAGTTTACTTACTGCCGGGATGAAATCAACAGGGCACAGGAAAGAAAATAAATCAAAATAATGCAGACTGTAATGCTCTAAAAATTGCTTGTTTCATCTCTGCGAAAAAAGGTGAGTATATAGATGGGATTTGTCTATCTCTCTATCTCAATCTCTCTGTTCAACCACTTTCCTCCTCTGTGCATATCTCCTCAAAATGTTAATCTTACTGAGTAATGTTGGAGCACTACTACAGACATTAGAAATCACACTGCGTCCAGACATTAGAAATCACACTGGGTCCAGACATTAGAAATCACACTGGGTCCAGACATTAGAAATCACACTGGGTCCAGACATTAGAAATCACACTGGGTCCAGACATTAGAAATCACACTGGGTCCAGACTTTAGAAATCACACTGGGTCCAGACATTAGAAATCACACTGGGTCCAGACATTAGAGCCTATATTATTGTGTGGCGTTAGATAGCTCTGTACCGAGCTGTGATCGCATTAGGCCCTAAAGTAACAGTTCAGCAGCTATAACCTCGCCTCGAGTCCATCTCCCTTCCTCTGGTACGCCAAACACACTCCAGCGCCACAACGCCACATTTCCCTTCAAATTAAATCAATAGGAATTGATCTCCAGCAATTGCCCTGCTCGCTACAACATCATCATATCTTTTTTTGGGGGCTCCCAAGTGGCGCAGTGGTCTAAGACACTGCATCTCGGTGCTAGAGGCGTCACTACAGACAACCTGGTTTGAATCCAGACTATATCACAACCAGACGTGATTGGGAGTCCCATAGAGCAGTGCACAATTGGCCCAGCGTCGTCCGGGTTTGGCCGGTGTAGGACGTCATTGTGAATAAGAATTTGTTTTTAACTGACTTGCCTAGTAAAATAAAGGTGTCACTTGCCTGGAGAGCTCGAGGGCTCAAACTCACAACTCACACAGTGATTGTTGTTTTGGGTCTGAATATGTAATCAAACAGATTATAGAGACAGGGATCTATCTGTACGCCAGCCTGAGTTAGCTTCAAAGCCAGGTAATTAGGCGACAAGACAAAAGGCCTATAGTTAAGGTGGAGGTTAGTGGAAAGGCAGATATGGAAGATGAATATGTAGATGGTTTACGCCAGACGTATGTACTGTATAAAGTGCTATCGGCCTATCAAGCCCAGCCCCTTGGACTAACATGGCCCTGTTGATCTGTAAAGCTCAGACAATAACAATGGAAATAGTTGTATGTGTAAAAATTGAAGATGTGTGAAGGAGTGGAGGTATTTGAACAGGTGTGTGTGTGTGAGTGTCGGTATTCTTCCAAATCACAGGCCAGATAGTTGTTGGTGTGCCTGGGGAAAATATGAGGTCATATCATTCTGCTCTACCACTTTTCATTAGAGGTGACATATGCACCCATTAGAACACACATACACGCATGCCCGCACACGCACACAAAAACACACCAATACGCACACATACACAAATAACGCTACGATATGCCATCTGGGTTACATCTGGCTCTAAGAGCTGACATGCATTGATTTATTAAACATTCAGACAGCGATACACCCTAACCCCCAACCCCTCTCCAACCCCCATAGGTCCTACCCTATACTGCCTCCCCCTCCCACCGCACCCCCCATGTAATCTAGCGTGGGGTAGCGGCAGACTGCAAGTGATATATCCTCCAACATCCCCACACACACAGTCCACATTACCCGATTACTGACAGTCCTTTAGCAACTCAACTCCCTCCCCACCCCACCCCACCCCTCCCACCACATCCCCTGCCTCTATATAGCCTCCCTCGACCTCTACCCCTGCCTTGCACAAAGCCCAGTTGACAAAGAGGGTTACAATACCTTTATGTAAAAACATGAGCCTACAAATGTTAATACATCACTACCTGACAATGAACAACAATCCATTTGAAGGTAAAAGACTGTCAGTAATTAGCTGAATCTTAAACAAATACATTAACTGAATTATTAATAAAAATGATTAAAACAATCAAACATTTAAAAAATGCATTTGCACACATGACTGTCCCTTTGGATAAAAGTTATTATATGTTCAATTATAATAATTACACTAATTCAAATTCATCTTGAAACATAAAAAATCTAATTTTTATAACCCACATTAATCTGTGTAATGACATCCAGTATTCAGAAGCATATTATGAAATCCCCGAAGCCTCCACCCGGTAATGAGCAGTACAGCGAGTGACTGATGGTCTCTGCAGGGAGGTACAAGCAGTTCCTAAAAATGCCTTTATTGAAACCAATGTTCCCGTTGCGTTCCACGCTGGCTGTATGAATCAACGCCTTGTGTGAGCCCGTTATTCCCTCCCAGACCAACCCTCACTTCCTCCACGACATTCACACACACACACACACACACACACACACACACACACACACACACACACACACACACACACACACACACACTCCCCTCACACAGCGCAGCACGCTGGACCACATGACAAATTACAGATGGGCTTTATTATTAAAAATCACTGATGGAGGGATGGGGAATAGAAGGAAGGGGAGCAACAAACAAATGAAAAGAAAAACGACAAAGGCCCGGGACAATTGAGGAGGACATATTCTTCCCGCTGACAAGCAAGGAATTTATTTCAATTAGAAATGGCCGCCGCCTTGAAAGCAAAAAAGACTGCAAAGGTTACCATATTCCAAATGTGTGTGTAAGCAGGGTGGGGGGTAGGGTTAGCAGAAAGGGTGGGGGGAATATTTTAGGAGGAATATAAAATTCCAACCTGCTGCATTTGAATGGCCTAGAGATTTGAGAGGCACCAGAATGCCATTATGTTCCTCTGTGACAGATGATCTGGCCTCGGTCTCTGTTCGGCTGTGTTGTCCACAGCAATAGACAAAGCAATACAAAATCCCAGTATTTCTGGTCTGCCCTAGCACCCTCCTTTCCTTTTCCCTTTTTTATTCCACTCCATTCCATCTCCCTCCATTCCGTTCCATCTCCCTCCATTCCGTTCCATCTCCCTCCATTCCGTTCCATCTCCCTCCATTCCGTTCCATCTCCCTCCATTCCGTTCCATCTCCCTCCATTCCGTTCCATCTCCCTCCATTCCATCCCTCCATTCCATCCCTCCATTACACACGCTCTCATTCGCTCCCTCTCCCTCCCTCCATCGCTCCCTCCCTCCATTGCTCCCTCCCTTTCTGTCTGGCAAACATCCAAATGTCCCTTCCTTTGTCTCCTGTTCTTCTTGATCGCTGATGTGAAAACACAAATAAAAACACTAGACGAAAGCAACAGGGCTAAAGTTAATAGTAAACAACAGGCTCCCATTGTGAGATGAGGCCAGGGCCTGAGAGGTGAGATGAGGCCAGGAACCTTAGACTGAAATAACAGGAAGAGAGAAAGTGTGTGTGTGTGTGCATGGTGGTAATAAAGGTTGAGACAGGGACAATAACAAGGTAAGGAAGTAAAAACAGACAGTAACAGATGCAGAATACAGCCCACTCTCTGGCCCTCCACCACTGAGATCTGAAGAGCTCATCAGTGGTGCCACTCATCAACGAGGGCGAGGGCTCTAGTTTCCTAACCATGGTTACTGTTGCCCAGGCACAAATGACAGAAGACTATAACAAAGGAGCTGATCGACAAGAGCTCTTTGCAAATGAGGATTGGCGGCTAGAATCTTCTCCTCCAGAAGAAGAAGATGTGCACAGCTAGACTATATATTCTAACACTAAGAGAAGGGCTGTATCTCTCTAGTCAAAATGCCTTCTAACACTAAGAGCAGGGCTGTATCTCTCTAGTCAAAATGCCTTCTAACACTAAGAGTAGGGCTGTATCTCTCTAGTCAAAAGGCCTTCTAACACTAAGAGAAGGGCTGTATCTCTCTAGTCAAAAGGTCTTCTAACACTAAGAGAAGGGCTGTATCTCTTTAGTCAAAAGGCCTTCTAACACTAAGAGCAGGGCTGTATCTCTTTAGTCAAAAGGCCTTCTAACACTAAGAGAAGGGCTGTATCTCTCTAGTCAAAATGCCTTCTAACACTAAGAGAAGGGCTGTATCTCTTTAGTCAAAAGGCCTAACACTAAGAGCAGGGCTGTATCTCTTTAGTCAAAAGGCCTTCTAACACTTAGAGAAGGGCTGTATCTCTTTAGTCAAAATGCCTTCTATCACTAAGAGAAGGGCTGTATCTCTTTAGTCAAAAGGCCTAACACTAAGAGCAGGGCTGTATCTCTTTAGTCAAAAGGCCTTCTAACACTTAGAGAAGGGCTGTATCTCTCTAGTCAAAAGGCCTAACACTAAGAGCAGGGCTGTATCTCTTTAGTCAAAATGCCTTCTAACACTTAGAGAAGGGCTGTATCTCTCTAGTCAAAAGGCCTTCTAACACTAAGAGAAGGGCTTCTTAAAATTGTTTTATTCACAACAGATACAAACATACACATACTGTATGAATAACAACTTACAGATGCACACCAACAACGACTACATCTGACCTGCCAGACCTGCATGCTCACACCCCCATCCCTAGTGCCTGCATTGTTGTTTGCCACATGGCCTTAAATTGTATCAATTTCCATTGTGTTAATGATGGCGGATTGATTTTTATTTTTTATTTTTTTATGAGTGATGAGAAGAGAATCGTCCAGCTCATTGGGTATCTCACTACACCCCATATGCCATGTCTTGAAATATGCAGACATATTAAAAGTAGGTCTACATTGTAATACTTCTGACAGCCAACTTTCTAACTCCGCCCATAACTTTTGGACTTCATAGCATTCCCAGAAAGCATGAATTATTGAGTCATTGTTAGTTTTACACTTAAGACATGACTCTGCCGTTGTGCTGTAGAATTCCCTCCACTTTGTGCCAATATAAGTCATTTTTAAGTCTTGCTTTCAATAGTTTATATTTTCCTCTAAGAGATTGTGTGTTGAATATGCTCTCTGCAAGGTTTTGTATATCTTACCTATCATATGACATCCTTTTCTGACTCAAATAAGATTCCCTCAATGCCCAAAAGATTTCAAATAGAAATGTTGTGATATGTAACTTTTAAGTTTCCCTAGAGAAAAGGCCTTCTAAGGACTAAGAGTAGGGTTGTATCTCTCTGGTCAAAGGGTCTGGTTTAAAACAGGCCTCTATGGCAGAACATAACAGAGCAGAAAAGGCACCCGAAACAGAGTCAGTTAGTGAAGCTCCATGCAAACTAGAACTTGGTTGGATCTCTATCTATCTAGAAAAAGGACCTGGTTTAAAACAGACCTCTATGGCAGAGCAGAGCAGACCAGAGCAGTGTGGTTCAGTACAGTACAGTACAGTAGAGTGCCGCTATGCTCTAAGCTCAGCTCAGAGCGGTTTAGTTTAGCCTCCTGCTGTCAAAGCAATCATGTTTCCTAGCTAATCCCTCTTAGGCTTCTACGTAGATCCTCATTGACTGGGGGGAGAGCGTTCACAATGACTAAGCTGTTTTCATTGGCCTACAAAGGCGAGCGATTTGGGAACATTACGGAGAGAAGACAAACGTTTGACAAGGGCTTTTGTTGCCGCTGCCTATGAATCATCGTTCTCTGAGCTCTCTAAAAGCCCTGCCAAATGAGGCGGTCGGCCCAACATTATCTGATGTCATCAAAACTCAGAATTTTATTTTGGTCTTTGAGAGCTTGGAGCTGCAGTTTTAAATGCCTGTCGGTTGGTAACCAGCTGCCTCCATGCAAATTCTATGTCTGCAGGCAGCATGTGGTTAAATACATTTTTGAAATGTTATACAACAGTTTATTCTCTGTCTTTCTCCCTATAACACATTTTCTCTGTCTCTTTTCTGCCTGTCCTACTACTAGATAAAGGCCCTTCTATAACCATGTGGACAGTTGTTCACAGGCTTACTTTACGTCCTGTAGGCCTGTAACGTCTAAGCGGTTACGGAGCAAACAGAGACGTGTTCCTATCTGAGGGACTAAGTGACCTGTAGTTACCTCTCTCCCTCACAGGCAGCATTTTGTATTCTAAATGGTTCCCTATTCCCTATATAGTGCACCACTTTTGAGCAGAGCCCTATGGGCCTTAGTAAAAAGAAGTGCACTATATAGGGTGCCATTTGGGACGCAAGCCTATCCCTTTTAATCAGCGTGGGTATCTGAGGCAAGCTTGTGGAATAACAGCTCACCAACTTCCTCAGCTTGCATGTTTCCAAGTCACCTAGGCGTATCCACGACTACCCCTGCCATTAGAATACAAATACCCCCCACCACCCGCCCCCCAAGAAGTTTGCCTCTTCAACCTCCTCCCTCATTATCAAACTCCTCTTTCTTTCTCTTTCTTTCTTTCTTTCTTTCTTTCTTTCTTTCTTTCTTTCTTTCTTTCTTTCTTTCTTTCTTTCTTTCTTTCTTTCTTTCTTTCTTTCTTTCTTTCTTTCTTTCCTTCCCTGTTGTCCCAGTATCACACACCACCCCCAACCTTCTCCCTAGCTTATTTTTCCTCTGAGAGAGACAGGGAGTCTAACATCACCCTGGGATACCGCGGCCACATGGCCATTTCCTGGTGACAGGGAGTCTAACATCAGCCTGGGATACCGCGGCCCCACTGCCATTTCCTGTGTAGAGAAGGATAATACTGTGACAAGTGGCACAGCGGTCTAAGGCTAGAGGCATCACTACAGGCACATTGGTTCGATTCCAGGCTGTATCACAACCGGCCGCAATTGGGAGTCCCATAGGGCGGCACACAATTGGCTCAGCGTCGTCCAAGTTTGGCCGGTGTAAGCCGCCATTGTAAATAAGAACTTGTTCTTAACTGACTTGCTTAGTTACATTTGTTTTATATAAAAAAAAATGTAGGATCCTGCAAACCTGTAGCTTTTCAATGGGTTGAGGGAAGGGGTATCAGCAGGTGCTCTCTGTGACTGTGACATGACAGGATGGGGTTGTTAGATTGGCCCCAGAGGAGAGAGAGTGGGCCTGGAGGGAGGTGAGGAGGAGGAGGACGCGGGAGAGAACGATGGAGACGGGAACGAAGGCCACCTTTTGGAGACGGGAACGAAGGCCACCTCTTCATACACGTCCAGAGATGCAAATCACTCATTAAAGTTTCACACTCTGTGTCCAGTGATCAAAATCAAAATACTGACATCTCTTCATGTCATGACCCTTCATAACATCATTTGGCTAGCTCTCTCTTTTCTGGCACTTCATCTCTCTGTCTCTCTCTCTACTTGTCTCACCAAACAGAGTAGTGCACTGTTACACAGTATAGCACACCACACACACACACACACACACACACACACACGTCTCTCTACTCTTTACCTCTATTTTGATCCAGGATTCAGGAGTCCCCATGGGGGGCTTGGTCTGAGCCCTGCCACATTCAGCTCTGCAACCATCAAAGACCTCCTGATCAGAGGATGGGTCAGCCCTCTGATCAATGCCCCTGGTCCCTGCAGGTGAGTTGCTTTAATATTTCAGCCCCCTCAACCCCTTCTTAACCAGCCAGCCATCTAACGGGATCTTAGACACCTGAACGCCCTGTCTCCTACAGATAACACCCCAGTGTCCCAATACAAGTCTTTGTCATGCTTCAGTTCAGTGTCTCAAAGCAGAGCCCAGACTACTAAACCCAGGGCTCTAAAGTGCCGTGGGTAGGTAGGTAGGTAGGTAGATGGATAGATGGATAGATGGGTACTTTATTGATCCCAAAGGAGAAATGTATTTGTCAAGCAGCTACGAAACAAACACAGGGCAGGTGCAAAATGCCAGAACGAAAATACACAAAAGACAGATACACGATACATGATACATAGAGCGGCATAATGAAAAAGTATCAAAATACTAGAAGTCTGGAGTGCAAAAAATCTATAAAAAGACATTGCATAGTATGGGTGGATGGCTGAATATGTACACTATACATTGGTGGATGGTTAAGTCCAAGAATTACTTACAATATTACACGTGATATGATAACAACTGTACATGTATATGTATATACAGACCTAACTGAATAAATAAGTCCTGAGTGAATGAGTGATTACAGACCAGAGTTACTCACGGATGAATGCATATTTGTTCAACTAGGTCCTAACACCCCAACAGCTCCAGGTCTATGTTGACGACGGCGCGGCAGCCCGGTGAGGCAAATAGTCTAATAGCCGGCGGCAGGAAGGACCTCCTGTAGCACTCTCTAGCACACCGTGGTAGGATCATACAGGACCGTGGGGTGCGCCTTCTTGGGCACTGGGACGAGGCAGGATGTTTTCCAAAGCACAGGGACCCTTTCTAGGCTCAGGCTAAGGTTGAAGGGTCGCTGGAGTATTCCACACAGTTGGTCAGCACAGACCCTAAGCGCCCTTGGGCTGATGCCATCAGGGCCTGCCGCTTTCCACTGATGTAGTCTCTCCAGCTCTCTCTTCACTTGGTTGGTGGTGAAAGCCAGCCCAGGTGGGGAGGTGGGGGGAAGGGGGGTGTTGAGGATCAGTCCAGAGGGAGCAGGGGCGGAGGTGGGGTCGCTGATTGTCTCAACAGAGGTGCTGTGAGCAGAGTGGGGGTGGGAGAGCCGTGAGGGTGTGGGGCCTGGGGAACTGGAGGGGAGATGGACAGGGCCAGTATCTTACCTGTTAAAAAATTGGTTCAGCTCATTGGCTCTGTCCTGGGTCCCTTCAGTCTGCCCACTGTTTGACTTTTGAAGCCAGTGATATTTCTCATACCATTCCACACCTCTCTCACCTGGCTCTGCCTCCGCTTGTCCTCCATCTTCTCCTTATACACTCTCTTCCCCTCAGCAATCCGTAACTTCAGCTCCCTTTGGACGCATTTCAATTTCTCCCTGTCCCCCTCCTTGAAGGCCCTCTTCTTCTCATTCAGCAGGGCCTTCAGGTCGGTGGTGACCCAGGGTTTATTACGCTGGTCCCAGTATCACACACCACCCCCAACCTTCTCCCTAGCTTATTTTCAGCAGGGCCTTCAGGTCGCTGCTGACCAAGGGTTTATTATTTGGAAAACAGAGTACCTTCCTGGTGGGTACAGTGTTGTCTACACAAAAATGGATATAGTCCGTTATGCAGTCAGTAAGTCCATCAATGTCCTCCCCATGAGCCTCACAGAGCACATCCCAGTCTGTTGTTGCAAAGCAGTCCTGTAGGGCCTCATTCGCCTCCGGAGACCATCTCCTAACGGTCCTAGTGGTGGTCACAGGCTGCTGTTGGACCATAGGTCTGTAGAGTGGGGTGAGGTGGACAAGGTTGTGATCCGATCTACCGAGGGAAGGGAGTGCAGTGGAGTTGTATGCATCCTTCACATTAGCATATAACAAGTCCAGAGTTGTATTATTCCTGGTTGGGCACTTCAGAAACTGTTTGAACGTTGGCAGCGTTGAAGAGAGAGGTGCATGGTTAAAATCCCCCGAAATGGAAAAGAAGGCACTGGGATGCGAACCTCACGATAACAGAGTGGATGACATTACAGGCTGTGTTTGCATCAGTGGAGGGCGGGATGTAAACAATTACAACAATGGCCACCGTGAATTCCCTCTGCAAATAGTAGGGTCTCAGGCTCAATGTCCGGGCTACAAAACTGTTCCTTAAGAGTAATATGGCTTGGATTACACCATCTGTTGTTAACTAATAAAGCCAGCCCCCCCTCCCTTACTCTTACCGGAAGAAACGCTATCCCTGTCTGCTCTGATGGTCTGGAAACCGCCGATAGGGACGTTCTCTATGGGGATGTTATCATTCAGCCATGTCTCAGAAAAACACAATGCTCCAGGAGCTGGGCTCGGTTGTAAATAATTGATGAATCCCGTTTATATTTTAAAACGGTTTGCTTCTAGCTCAGCAAGGTCAAAAGATCTGACCCATATGTGAACGACCGGCTCGATTCGGTCTTATGTACCAAAATTTGAAATTCTGGATAAAAGTAAACACAGAGCTAGAAACTGGTATATCATACACTACAGTTGAGGAACAATAGGAAAGTAACTCATTGAAAGTTTATAAACTTGTAATCCCACTTTTGAGAAAATGGCCCTTGAATGTTTTGGTACACCTACTGGTGAGCGCTTCTTTGTCTACATCCATTAAGCATCGTTCACACCCTCTTAAGCCTTAGCCCCACCCATCTTTTAAAGGATTCACATGTAAGGCCATGTGCTAAACAGAGTGAGTACGACAGTAGTGTACTAAACAACCAAAGATTTCAAGACTAAGTATAAACACAAAAACGACAGGCAGCCTGGTGGTCCAAAATAGCATAACTGGTGTAATTTAACATCAATAAAACCATCCGTTTAAAAATGTATTTAGTTTATGTCAATCTAGCAAACCAGGCAACTAAAATAACGTTCTAAACAATGTTTTGGTTCATTTCTAGATTGTTAGCTAGGTAATATTAAGTTAGCTAGCTAGCCAGTTCAAATGATGGCCATATCATATAGCTGACAAAGTCTTAACTTGTATTCATTATTACAGGAAAATAAAGTCAAGATAATTATTTACAAGTTAATTGCGAGCTAATTACAGAAAATAACTTACGAGTGTGAGTGTGACGAAATAAAAGCAGGGGAATCTACCAAAGGATTTTAGAACTTGGACACTGTCTCGTTGGCCTAACCTTATATCCTAATTCACCCAACTTATTGTGGGAAGCTTGTGGAAGGCTACCCGAAACGTTTGACCCAAGTTAAACAATTTAAAGGCAATGCTCCCAAATACAAATTGAGTGTATGTAAACTTCTGACCCACTGGGAATGCACATTGACTCAGACCCGCTGTCAGGCTCTGGCCATAGGGAGTACCTTTTGGCCATGGTCAGAGCCTGACAGATCTAGAGATCTAGATCTATGTGTTTTTCATTTTGTGTTGAATCCCCAATTGGAGACAGCTGTGAGACGTTGTCTCTGATTGGGGGTTCTATTTAAGTTGCTCAACCCCACACGTTTGTGTGGGTCATTGTACGTTTCATGTCACAGTAAGTAAGTGTGGTCCGTTTCATTGTTTTGTTGTGTATAGTTCGTGACATTCAAGTTTGGAGTTATAATAAACATGTCGAACTATCGCTGCGCTTCACCTTGGTCTCTCTCTACACCCACTCCTGACACCCGCAACTCCTTGTACAGTATATAGCCTCATTATTGTTATTTAATTGTGTTACTATTTCCTTTTTTAATAAATTTTTCTTACTTTTAACTCTTTATTGTTAGAAGAATAGTGCTTTTACACAATGAAGAAACCTAATACTCCATAAATTAATTAGTAATTTCAATGACAGGCATTCGTATCAACATTTTAGCTTTGTTTTTACAGTGTTACATGTTAGTTTCTAGAGCCCAACATGTGCTTCAAAAGTAGCCAATATAGAGTGAATCTCAATCAATGTTAAAAAAAAATCTTATTTTCTGGTGCTCCACACCAGTGCTACCAATGAAAATGTTTAATTTAGAGCCCTGACTACACCTGTTAGACCCCAGGCCTCCCTGCTGTCTAACTGGTCTGAGGTTTCTATTACTATAATTCCCTCTCTGAATGAATCAGCAGGCCTCCACTGATCGCTGTTCTCAAGTCAGCCCTTAGAGGTGATTAGTCTAGGTTTTAAAACCTGTGGAGTCATAACTGGGGGAGCGGTAGGGATTAGGATCAGAGGGAAAAGAGTTCATTCTGCCAGTGTGGTCCAGTAATGTTAATCTAATGAAAGCTGTTTCCATACAGACTAATGCTATGGTACTCTATGCATTCCTAAAATTTAATTAGTTAGTTATACAAGCTATGGTAGTCAATATCCCTAATGTAATAAGTTATTATACCTAAATTATTGTTCAACAGTAACAGTAAGTCTCATTGTTCCATCTATAGGGGGTCTGCCTAAGTAAAGTATTCAGACCCCTTGACTTTTTACAGCCGTATTCTAAAATTGATTTAAAAAGTATTCAGGCCCTTTTCTATGAGACTAAAAATTGAGCTCGGATGCATCCTGTTTCCATTGATCATTCTTCGGATGTTTCTACAACTTGATTGGAGTCCACCTGTAATACATTCAATTGATTGGACATGATTTGGAAAGGCACACACCTGTCTAAATAAGGTCCGACTGTTGACAGTGCATGTCAGAGCAATTACCAAGCCATGAGGTCAAAGGAATGGTCCGTAGAGCTCCGAGACCGGATTGTGTCGAGGCACTGATCTGGGAAAAGGTACCAAAATATTTCTGCAACATTGAAGGTCCCCAAAAACACAGTGGCCATCATTCTTAAATGGAAGAAGTTTGGAACCACCAAGACTCTTCCTAGAGCTGGTTGCCCGGCCAAACTGAGCAAATGGCGGAGAAGGTGGGAGGTAACCAAGAACCCAATAGTCACTCTGACAGAGCTCTAGAGTTCCTCTGTGGAGATGGGAGAACATTCCAGAAGGACAACCATCTCTGCAGCACTCCACCAATCAGGCCTTTGTGGTAGTGTGGCCAGACAGAAGCCACTCCTCAGTAAAAGGCACGACAGCCTGCTTGGAGTTTGCTAAAAGGCACCTAAAGACTCTCAGACCATGAGAAACAAGATTTTCTGGTCTCATGAAACTAAGATTGAACTATTTGGACTGAATGCCAAGCGTAACGTCTGGAGGAAACCAGGCACGTTGAAGCATGGTGGAGGCAGCATCATGCTGTGGGGATGTTTTTCAGAGGCAGGGACTGGGAGACTAGTCAGGATCGAGTCATAGATGAACAGAGCAAAGTACAGAGAGATCCTTGATGAAAACCTGCTCCAGAGCGCTCAGGACCTCAGACTGGGGCGAAGGTTCACCTTCCAACAGGACAACGACCTTAAGCACACAGCCAAGACAAGGCAGGAGTGGCTTCGGGACAAGAATATCCTTGAGTGGCCCAGCCAGAGCCCGGACTTAAACTCGATCAAGCATCTCTGGAGAGACCTGAAAATAGCTGTGCAGCCACGCTCCCCATCCAACCTGACAGAACTTGAGATGATCTGCAGAGAACAATGGGACAAACTCCCCAAATACAGGTGTGCCAGGCTTGTAGCGTCATACCCAAGAAGACTCGATACTATAATCACTGCAAAAGTGCTTCAACAAAGTACTGACTAAAGGGTCTCAATATATGTAAATGTGATATTCTACAAAAAGAAAAAATCATTTTTTGCTTTGTCATTATGGGGTATTGTGTGTAGATTGATGAGAATAAAAAAAAATAAGGCTGTAAAGAAAACAAGGCTGTTACTTAACAAAATGTGGAAAAAGTGAAGAGGTCTGAATACTTTCCGAAGGCACTGTATAGGCTAACCAGTCCTATAGCTAATGTTATGATACAACAACCCTTCTCCATGGTTAACATTCTTGCTAATACCAGCACCACACAATCATCTCCTTGATATATGATGTAGCATTATGGTAGATTCCTCATACATGCTATTATGGCTGTCATTCTAGTCCCCATTTCCTCCCACATAGAGTCTCAGCAGATAATATATAGGCCATACGGAAGGAACCTATTCATCATATGCTGCTAATTATTTCCTTCCACTTCCCTCAATGGACTGACTTCCTAAATGGACAATAGTGAGAGGACTGACTCCCTATATGGAGACTAGAGAGAGGACTGACTCCCTATATGGAGACTAGAGAGAGGACTGACTCCCTACATGGAGACTAGAGGGAGGACTGACTCCCTACATGGAGACTAGAGAGAGGACTGACTCCCTACATGGAGACTAGAGAGAGGACTGACTCCCTACATGGAGACTAGAGAGAGGACTGACTCCCTACATGGAGACTAGAGAGAGGACTGACTCCCTACATGGAGACTAGAGAGAGGACTGACTCCCTATATGGAGACTAGAGAGAGGACTGACTCCCTACATGGAGACTAGAGGGAGGACTGACTCCCTACATGGAGACTAGAGAGAGGACTGACTCCCTATATGGAGACTAAAGTGGACTGACCCCCTAAATGTAGTCTAGATAGGACTGACTCCCTAAATGGAGACTAGAGGGTAGACTGACTCCCTATATCAAGACGGGAGAGGAATGACTCCCTATATCAAGACTAGAGAGGACTGAATCCCAATATGGAGACTAGCGAGGACTGACTGATTAATATGCTTTAGAGTGGGCCTGCAACAGACAGCCTGCAATCAGAATGCAAGGAAGGCCACTGAAGCAATGAAATAGAGTCAGAGATAGAGATAGAGAGAGAGAGTCAGAGATAGAGATAGAGAGAGAGAGTCAGAGATAGAGATAGAGAGAGAGAGTCAGAGATAGAGATAGAGATAGAGAGAGAGTCAGAGATAGAGATAGAGAGAGAGAGAGAGAGAGAGAGAGAGAGAGAGAGAGAGAGAGAGAGAGAGAGAGAGAGCGCGATAGAGAGAGAGAGCGCGATAGAGAGAGAGAGCGCGATAGAGAGAGAGAGCGCGATAGAGAGAGAGAGCGCGATAGAGAGAGAGAGCGATAGAGAGAGAGAGCTTTAGGAAGAGAGAGAGAGAGAGAGAGAACAGAGATCTGTGTGAGATGTAAACAAAGGTTTAGGGGCTAACAATCTTACACCTCAGGATTCAGGAAGTCTGGGTTTGGTTAGAAGAAAGACAAAGCATGGGTCTATTTGAATATATATTATTATCACGCTCACTCGTCCGTGCGGTTATGTAGCTTTATACATGTGTGATTTTATAGGAAAAATATTGCCTCCCTTAGAGGCAATAAAGAGAAGAAAAGATGGATGCCTGAGGAGAAGACTCCAGAATAGATTACATGTTAAAACATTGTGTCTGTTAAACATAACTCCTGTCTGTTCTCCTGTCTGTTCTTGTCCATAACATTGTGTCTGTTGAACACAACTCCTGGTCCTTCCTCTAACACAGCGGAGATAGAAATACCCTTTAAACCAACATCTCTCGCCTTTCCCTGTCCCTCCAACAATTTAGGTGCGCAGTCTCTTTGTACTACACACTACACAGTCAGGCTTCCTGTTCTATTCTGTAGTGGCTGTTGTTGTGTTTCAATAGCTCAACGGTTCCCTTTCAGCTGTGATGGATAAGGTGGCCCATCGGAGAGGACTGACCCTGATGGAGCCGTGAAGAGGGCCATGGATTCGGGGCTCTGGGAGGGTTGGCTTTAGCTTGCTGCTGGAGGAATAATTTACAGGTGTGACACTGTTACTTTCTCTCAGTACAACTAAAGGCAGTCAGAGAAAGGTATTGCTGCTCTCATTCCACTACAGAGCATAGTAACACTATGTCCCTACTGGGGGATGAGGGGGACATTATTGAGAATGATATAAAAGGTATAATGTTTTTTAATTTGGATCTATTCTGCATGGCAAACAATGGAAGAGGAGAATGGCTGCTAGTGACTGAATTAGAGTTTGTGTGTTTGTGAGATGGAGACTGATAGAGACAGAGAGAGAGAGAGAGAGAGAGAGAGAGAGAGAGAGAGAGAGAGAGAGAGAGAGAGAGAGAGAGAGAGAGAGAGAGAGAGAGAGAGAGAGAGAGAGAGAGAGAGAGAGAGCAAGCGTGAAAGAGAGCGAAAGAGAGCGCATGTGTGTATTTGTTTGTGTGTCTATGTGTGTTTGTGAGAGCGAGAATGTGTGTATATCTGTGTGTGTCCCTCCGGCACTTTCACTGGTGCACATAGCAGTGTCTAAACCTCTTTCAAGTTATTCCACACAGCCCCATGCCTTCCACACATTACCCTTGGCTTGGCTGGCTCTGCGTCCTGCTAAAAGAGGGGATTCAATATGATCTGTCTCCAGTGTGGATCCTCATCCTCACATGTGTATGTGGTCTAATAAACCACTAACCTCCCTGTCACACCGGCTCAAATTGCATCAGCTGAAATTGCTTCAGCAAAAGCCAATTATTCTCAATGGCAGCACGTTGGGATGGTTAGTCACTGGGCCGTAGAGTCCCCTGGAAGCTACACTAGCTAACACGTTGGCAATGAGGCAAAACCAACCTCCACGGCCTGAGAGGAAATCTAATTGCATTTCTAATCATAAACTTTTGCATGTTTAAGAGAAGTGTACTTAGAAAAAAGGGTGCTATCTAGAAACTAGGAGAACCCTTTGAAGAACCATTTTTGGTTCCAGGTAGAACCCATTTGGTTCTAGGAAGAACCCTTTTGGGATACATAGGGTTCTCCTATGGGGACAGCCAAAGAACCTTTTTGGAACCTTTTTTAAAAAATTTAATTCTGGAACACATTGTTATGAATAATAACAGACATGTGTGAGCACCTCACTTCCTCTTAGAGAGAGACAGGGGTGGTATAAGGACATGCACAGTGGAGGGCTTCTGAAATAAACTGACACAGTTAGCAGGACTTGTTTCTGAAGCGTACTGCACACATTCACACCGATACACCGACGAGGCCACAGTTTGTTTGGCCACTGTAAGTGGTTTGCAGTGCTGTCCATTTGCCTGCTCCCTTTGAAAGGCTTTTAACTATCTATATGCAGAGCACTTACCAATATGCACCTGTTTGTGCGCATTTACCATAAACATCATGAAATTATCCTTTTATAGGATTCAAGAACTTAGTGAACCATGGAAGAGGCCCCACTCTCACAAAAGACCATCATCAGTGAACTCAGCAAATGCAGCAGGATTGTTATCAAAATTATACACTTAGAGCTGCCTACAATAACATGAAACAACTCCTTTCCCCTTCCATCTGAATACCCAATAAAATGTTTGCTTCGAGAGGATTTTGGTGCAGAGGTGACATTTGGCAATGCTATTTATCCATCTCCTGGCTCTTCTCCATTTAGACGAGAGAGAGAGAGAGAGAGAGAGAGAGAGAGAGAGAGAGAGAGAGAGAGAGAGAGAGAGAGAGAGAAGCCGGGAGTGGATCGATTGCCATTCCCTCCCTTCCTTCCTTCCTTCCTTCCTTCCATCCATCTATCTATCTTCTCTTTTCCAAACCCCGCTGAAGCATGGAACAATCCTTCTTTCAGCCAAGGCCTTTATTCCTGGGAAAAGCTTATGGATCTTAATTGTATTACTGTGTGAGCCATGCGGGGGGAGCAGAAGAACCTGGGAAAGGCTCACTGAGAAATGGAATTCTGATTTAATGAAAGTGAGACATAATCCCTGCATGGCACTCGGGAGGTGATTCTCTCTACGAGTGAACACAACGCATTACCATGGTAACGGGATCACAGCGTAGTGGGAAAGAGAGGGAGGAGAGAGGAGAGTTGGGGAGGAGGAGAGTTGGGGAGCGAAAATCGATACAGTTAAATATTGGGATATTATTTTTGAAGATATATCGTATTGTTTTGACAATTATCTTTGAGCTAGTTGGCTGTAACGGCACTAAAACTCCAGTATTGTTCCTTCACAGCTAGTTTCAGCAAACAAAATCACAGTATCGAATTGCAATACATATAGAATCGTGAGAATCGCAATACTGTACATATTGTATCGCCACATTAGTCCCATGATAATATCACATTGTTATATTACAATTCCCAGCCCTAGAGGAGGGAGGGAGGAGAAGAGACAGGGAGGAGGGAGAGGAGAGAGGGACGAGGGGAGAGAGGGAGGAGAGTTGGGGGAGGAAAGGAGAGAGGGACGAGCGGAAAGAGGAGAGGGAGGGAAGAGGTGTGGGAGGGTGAGGGAAGAGGTGTGGGAGAGTGAGGGAAGAGGTGTGGGAGGGGGAGGGAAGAGGTGTGGGAGGGGGAGGGAAGAGGTGTGGGAGGGTGAGGGAAGAGGTGTGGGAGGGGGAGGGAAGAGGTGTGGGAGGGGGAGGGAAGAGATGTGGGAGGGAAGAGGTGTGGGAGGGGAGGGAAGAGGTGTGGGAGGGGGAGGGAAGAGGTGTGGGAGGGGGAGGGAAGAGGTGTGGGAGGGGGAGGGAAGAGGTGTGGGAGGGGAGGGAAGAGGTGTGGGAGGGGGAGGGAAGAGGTGTGGGAGGGGGAGGGAAGAGGTGTGGGAGGGGGAGGGAAGAGATGTGGGAGGGAAGAGGTGTGGGAGGGGAGGGAAGAGGTGTGGGAGGGGGAGGGAAGAGGTGTGGGAGGGGGAGGGAAGAGATGTGGGAGGGAAGAGGTGTGGGAGGGGGAGGGAAGAGGTGTGTGTTTAACTGTAAGAGTAATGCTGTGCCCCTGTCCCTTACATGGGCTCTACATTATATCGGCCTCCCCCATTGGCACAGATATGGCCGACAGACAAGACAAAAGTCCAACATCAGAAGTTAAAACCGCTACCCTGAAGGCGGCCCCCTGTGAAAACTTCTCCTGTCTTTATTGCCTCCTCCCTCTACTCAGGAAACATTTTCTGACTCCTTGACCTGACACTGTGGTTACCACGACTACCGTGCAATGTTGTCACCTTTGCAGAAACAGTACAATTCCCACTCCTACGAAAGAAGGCTTCTACATGTCCCTCACATATCAGCTCTTAGAAATAGTTTGTTTTAAATCTCCCTGCATAAGTTTACTTGAACATATTCTGTTAACAGGCACTTGACTTAGGTGTGATAAGACTTGATTACTCAAAAACAATGCCTGACAAAAAATATATTTGGTTTAAAGCTCCACTATCTCCTTCTCTCTTTTTACACCTGGATCATACAACATTTGCCTACTATTATTTAAAAAATTATTCACCTCTGTCAAATTGTTTGTTGTTCATTGCTAAACAACCATTTTCAGGTCTTGCCATAGCTTTTCAACTGATTTAAGTCAAAACTGTAACTCGGCCAACTCAACCGCCTGTTTGAGGATATTTTTCAAGAGTTCTTAAAAATGTAAAACAACAACATATTAGTAATTTAATCATTCTTAAATTATGTTTTAGAGGTCAACAACATTTAACAACCTTGTAATCTCCCGTTTTATACACAATTATTGCAAAAACCATCTATGAATGGGTGTTTAAAAAATATGGGAGTCCGATAACCAGAGGTAACCTAGTGGTTTAGTGGTTGTGAGAGGTATTAATGATAGTGGATCAGAAGGTAGCACGCCTCTTTAATGGGCAGCACAGTGATAATAGTTTTCTCTGATAGGGGTGTGTGATGCTGATAGGGGTGTGTGATGCTGATAGGGGTGTGTGATGCTGATAGGGACGTGTGTGTGTGATGCTGATAGGGGTGTGTGTGTGTGATGCTGATAGGGATGTGTGTGTGTGATGCTGATAGGGGTGTGTGATGCTGATAGGGGTGTGTGATGCTGATAGGGGTGTGTGATGCTGATAGGGGTGTGTGATGCTGATAGGGGTGTGTGATGCTGATAGGGGTGTGTGATGCTGATAGGGGTGTGTGATGCTGATAGGGGTGTGTGATGCTGATAGGGGTGTGTGATGCTGATAGGGGTGTGTGATGCTGATAGGGGTGTGTGATGCTGATAGGGGTGTGTGTGATGCTGATAGGGGTGTGTGATGCTGATAGGGGTGTGTGATGCTGATAGGGGTGTGTGTGATGCTGATAGGGGTGTGTGTGATGCTGATAGGGGTGTGTGTGATGCTGATAGGGATGTGTGATGCTGATAGGGGTGTGTGATGCTGATAGGGGTGTGTGTGATGCTGATAGGGGTGTGTGATGCTGATAGGGGTGTGTGATGCTGATAGGGGTGTGTGTGATGCTGATAGGGGTGTGTGATGCTGATAGGGGTGTGTGTGATGCTGATAGGGGTGTGTGATGCTGATAGGGATGTGTGTGTGTGATGCTGATAGGGATGTGTGTGTGTGATGCTGATAGGGATGTGTGTGTGTGATGCTGATAGGGATGTGTGTGTGTGATGCTGATAGGGATGTGTGTGTGTGATGCTGATAGGGACGTGTGTGTGTGATGCTGATAGGGATGTGTGTGTGTGATGCTGATAGGGGTGTGTGTGTGTGATGCTGATAGGGGTGTGTGTGATGCTGATAGGGGTGTGTGTGATGCTGATAGGGGTGTGTGTGATGCTGATAGGGGTGTGTGTGATGCTGATAGGGGTGTGTGTGATGCTGATAGGGGTGCGTGTGATGGGTTTATTATTGGGTTGTTGCAAAGGGCGAGAACTCAGAGTGTCTGTTCAGTTCTAATCTGGAACACTGTAAATTTAGCAACTGGCTCGCTCACTATCAGTGTTCTGAGTGAGAAGAACAGTAGAACTACTGCCATTGTGACAGACTGGCTTGTGTGGGTGGATATTTGTCAGACACAGGGGATTGAGGAGAGGGAGATGCCATGTCATGGTCTCTAGGGAGAAGTTCTATTCAAGGACTTGGGTTCCCTTGAGAACGTCTATACAGTGAGAAAAGCATCGCCCATAGGGACATACTGTATTAGTTCTAGAATACAAATCATGACCTATTGCTACACCGAGCCAAAGAGACCCTTCTCCTCTCTATGCCTCCATCTATTACATTACACTAGTCTATTTCTATTTCACTGTCATTGTGTATTTTGATGAAGTGCCTGATGAAATATTCCACATTAACAGAGTGGAGTAAATGGGCCAAATAAAAAAACAGCACAAGATCAGAGCAATATCTATACAGATGTAGTATCTTAAGCCAGTTTGCTACAGCAGGAAAATAAACCTGCAGCAACAGGAAATGTGAATTATTATGTGGATTATAATTCATGGACATTTTTTGTAGGGGTTAATACATTTTTCATTAGGGTAAATCAAGTCTGACATTTTAAAGTGGAAACTACAAACTTTAGAAGCCTATTTAAACGTTGGATACACTACAAGTTTGCATTTCCAACAAAAGAGTGATCAAATTAAGATCCTTTAAGTACCTACTGTAATTGCAATAATGCGTCGGTGCATAATTGTACCAATTTGAATCAAAGGTCAAGCTACTTGTTAAAACATCCTTGATATACCACATACAAACACACATGGTCTCAGTGTCCATTTTCTCAAATGAAAGCCGTCTTTAGAGCCCCTCTTTCCACAAGAAGCTCTCATAGGCTATTTGAGCTGAACATACTTCAACATTAACAAATAACCTAGCAATTAACTTCCACTTCACTGTCCACCAATAACATCTTGAAGACAAATAATAAAGCACTTTTCATTCGTTCACCAGCACTGAAAGTCTCTGAGGTAAATGGTGTTAATAGCAGAGTAATAGCCAGGTGGCACTTGGGTCTGCATCCCAAATCACACCCTTTTCTCTATATAGTGTACTACCTTTAACCAGGGGTCTGGACAAAAGTAGTGCACTAAGTAGGGAATAGGCTGTCATTTGCGACGCAGGCAGGGAGCGATTGTGTATCAGTATGTATGTTGGCTACAGCTAATGCAGACAGGGAATAATGAATTTGGCTAATTGAACTTGGAGATAATTGGCTGTCCAGATTGAGGGAGCATGGCAGATGGGGGCTTCAGTGAATACAGAGCACCCTCTCGCTAATGGCATGCCATTGGAAGGATAATGACCTCACAGAGAGAAGACCTCCTGCGTGTGTAGGATTCTAATGATGTGGTTCTCAAAAATATTAGGTTACTGTACCACCAACTGAATTCTAATGGTGGCTAAGGTCACTATGTGACCAGGGTATGTCTGGAATGTCTCTGTCCTGTACATAGGTGTTATATGAAAAATACATTGGTCTCGCATCAGAAATAAAGTTACTGTACAATTTATACAAAGTTATGAGCAAGAGTTACTTTTCAGAACAATGTCCACCAATACAAACAAATCTTTACCTTGCCCAAGCCCAACCATTATAGTGTGTGAGTGACAACTGAACATTGATATGACGTCAAATAACTAAAGTGTTTGCTCTTTAAGGTGAAGTAAAGAAACACCTAAAGGATGAAAGTGTTACTTTCAACAAAACAGAAAGCAAAGAGAAAAACTAGATTTTTCATTCAATGCATTTCTTATACGAAAACAAAAAAAAACAGCCCAAGGGATATGTGTTTGAAGATTTCATTTCGATATATCTGAGGTATTTCAACCTCTATATTGTATTATTTATGTGGCCGGTCCAGTATTGTCTGGAGTTTTCCTTTTGATGCTGTGTGCCGTTTGATCGCGGTGCAGAGTTTAATATGTATTGCGGGTTTGCCAATATTTCTCCTCTCATCACTGTATTTTCCCTCAAGCTGTGATCTCTATGGTACAGCTCTCATTAGCTGCATATGACCCCCTAGTGGGATTATTATTTTTTATTTATTTAACCTTTATTTAACTAGGCAAGTCACTTAAGAAAAATTCTTATTTACAATGACGGCCTACAACGGCCAAACTCGGACAATGCTGTGCCAATTGTGCACCGCCCTATGGGACACCCAATCATGGCCGATTGTGATACAGTCTGGATTCTAAGCAGGTAGTCTGTAGTGACACCTCTAGCACTGAGATGCAGTGTCAGACCACTTGGGAGAGGTACAGCATCCCCTCGTGGAGTGGGAGGGGTATGGTCCAGGGGAGGTGTTGGGTGCCGAGGGGGGATGTTCTCGACCACTCCCTATTACGTGACTTCCACCGTCACCGCCCAGTGGTTTTGTTTCCTAGGCGGTGCCTAGTTATAGTAACACCATTCGTCATTTCTGGAACAGTTGTACCATTTCTGTTCAGATTTGTATACTTGCTTGGTATTAAACATATACCTTTATTCCTTGCTATCTCCTTCGCCTGGCTCTCTATTATATATTCACGCCGTCACAAGTGTGGATACTTCAGAGAGACAGTAGTGCAGTGTTTTTATTTATGTTGCCTTCTGGAATGGATGGTCCAGCCGGCGTAAAATAAAAGAGTTCAATATCTCAACCAGCAGAGCGAATACTCCACAAAAATGTAGGCTACGTCTAAAAACTGTGAAATCGTGGCATAAGACAGCTAAAATCTACAGTCATTCTGTGGGGGCCTTTAGTCTTTCATGTTCTTTTCCGCCTCAGATCAAAGACTTCCTCTTTAATGTTTGTAAACAGGGATGTTTAAGTAAGCTAATCCCACTCCTTGTTAGTCGCTAAGTTAAAACCACTCTCTTTAGGGGGTTAATGTCCCCTCTAATTGCGTTCACAGCTCTGCACTATCGATAAGTTTTAGACATGGTTGTAAATGCTGATGCCAGGTGGAAGGGTAGAGGGGTGAGGAGACGTATGAGGTGAGGAGAGGGTTGAGGAGGGGAGGAAGGGTTGAGGAGAAGGATGAGGAGCTATTTTTGAAGGATGCTATGAGGAAAGCAGAGGAGGGAGGAGGTGGGAGGAGGGAGGAGGGGAGAGAGGGGTGAGGAGAGGAAGGGGAGCTAGGCTATTGTTGAAACCAAAGAGATGTGGTGGGTTGACACCAAAGAGATGTGGTGGGTTTCTTGGCCTGATAATGATAGCGGTAGGTAGGGTGGTAAGGTTGAAATCTAATTTCACAACTCACTGCCATGTTTGCCAAGCCGAGTCAGCAGCGGCAGTTGTCTGGGGAGATGTGATGCGGTGGGCATCACTAAGGCAACCTGTCCAGGTGGACATCTAATAAGAAAGAGAGATGTCACATAGAAACCGGGGTGGAGAAAGGGAAGGTTGGAGTGGAGAGAGGGAAGGAGGTAGTGGAGAGAGGGAAGGAGGGAGTGGAGAGAGGGAAGGAGAGAGTGGAGAGAGTGAAGGAAAGAGTGGAGAGAGGGAAGGAGGGAGTGGAGAGAGTGAAGGAGGGAGTGGAGAGAATGAAGGATAGAGTGGAGAGAGGGAAGGATGGAGTGGAGAGAGGGAAGGAGAGAGTGAAGAGAGGGAAGGAGGGAGTGGAGAGAGGGAAGGAGAGAGTGAAGAGAGGGAAGGAGGGAGTGGAGAGAGGGAAGGAGGGAGTGGAGAGAGGGAAGGAGAGAGTGCAGGGGAGGCTGGGCAGGGAACACTAAGGCTGTGTCGCAGGAGCCCTAGCTCATTTGGTTGCTAATGGCTTATTGATCGGAACACCTTTCCCAAAAGCATCGCCATGACAATGGGGTTAAGATCATCGCTAACATAAGCCAGCTTCAGACAACGCAGTTAGTTGTTCCTTCCACTTAATTCTGCTGGACAGACGGCTTAACGGGAGATCAATATGGTTCCTTAACCGTCCTTAAGCACCGTCCTGTGTCTCACTCTCATCTCTCAGTTTACTCTGCAGCCCCCTCACTCTCTCACCTCAGAGGCCCTAGGCTCAGAACGACACAGTCTGTTACTGTGAGACCCACTGACCGGCTGCACATCATCAGTCTGTGAAAATGTCTGTCATGATGAGGTGACATCATGAGAAAAACCAAAGATAGGAGATGGTGAAAGAGAGTAGACAGAACCTTTACTATTAACCTCAATCAATATGTATCCTAAGTTTGTGTTAAAAAATACCACCACACCGCTACTTTCTCCACTGGTTCCAGCTCCTAACATACAAGTCAAAGACTGCATATACCACTACAGGTTTAGCTGGACCTTGGGGGAATGACCTTGGTGACCGTAACTTCAGCTTTAGTGACTTCCAAGAGGCCAGTGCCATTTGTGAGGCTTTACAAGGCTGGATCCAGAAGTCCACAAAACAGGATTTACTGCCAGTGTCCTTCTACTCTCAGGAAAGGTGATAACACTTGTACAACATCACCGTGAACGGGATGAAATCATATGCCCGAGGACGCTGCGGCGGTACAATGCCGCCATCATTAACCGGCAGATAATTGGCTGTTACATCATCAGAATAGCCACAGACCTTGACTGTATGATTTAGCTTAGCCCCAAGGTACAGGATGTTTAATGTGGCTCTGTGATTTACCTTAGTCCCACGGTACAGGATGTTTAATGTGGCTCTGTGATTTACCTTAGTCCCACGGTACAGGATGTTTAATGTAGCTCTGTGATTTACCTTAGTCCCACGGTACAGGATGTTTAATGTAGCTCTGTGATTTACCTTAGTCCCACGGTACAGGATGTTTAATGTAGCTCTGTGATTTACCTTAGTTCCACGGTACAGGATGTTTAATGTAGCTCTGTGATTTACCTTAGTCCCACGGTACAGGATGTTTAATGTGGCTCTGTGATTTACCTTAGTCCCACGGTACAGGATGTTTAATGTAGCTCTGTGATTTACCTTAGTCCCACGGTACAGGATGTTTAATGTAGCTCTGTGATTTACCTTAGTCCCACGGTACAGGATGTTTAATGTAGCTCTGTGATTTACCTTAGTTCCACGGTACAGGATGTTTAATGTAGCTCTGTGATTTACCTTAGTTCCACGGTACAGGATGTTTAATGTAGCTCTGTGATTTACCTTAGTTCCACGGTACAGGATGTTTAATGTAGCTCTGTGATTTACCTTAGTCCCACGGTACAGGATGTTTAATGTAGCTCTGTGATTTACCTTAGTTCCACGGTACAGGACGTTTAATTGCCTTGTATCCCATTCTTTATGGTGGTGTAGTGGGCGTTATATGTGTCCTGTCTGCGCTGGAACCATTTGGTTTATACGCCCACAGAGTTAGGTTTGTGTGAGCTCACCGACCACTGAGGTCTTTACAGAGTCCTCTCTATACACAACCACCTCAGGTCTTTACAGAGTCCTCTCTATACACAACCACCTCAGGTCTTTACAGAGTCCTCTCTATACACAACCACCTCAGGTCTGTAGAGTCCTCTCTATACACAACCACCTCAGGTCTGTAGAGTCCTCTCTATACACAACCACCTCAGGTCTGTACAGAGTCCTCTCTATACACAACCACCTCAGGTCTGTAGAGTCCTCTCTATACACAACCACCTCAGGTCTGTACAGAGTCCTCTCTATACACAACCACCTCAGGTCTTTACAGAGTCCTCTCTATACACAACCACCTCAGGTCTGTACAGAGTCCTCTCTATACACAACCACCTCAGGTCTGTACAGAGTCCTCTCTATACACAACCACCTCAGGTCTTTACAGAGTCCTCTCTATACACAACCACCTCAGGTCTGTAGAGTCCTCTCTATACACAACCACCTCAGGTCTGTACAGAGTCCTCTCTATACACAACCACCTCAGGTCTGTACAGAGTCCTCTCTATACACAACCACCTCAGGTCTTTACAGAGTCCTCTCTATACACAACCACCTCAGGTCTGTAGAGTCCTCTCTATACACAACCACCTCAGGTCTGTACGGAGTCCTCTCTATACACAACCACCTCAGGTCTGTACGGAGTCCTAGGGCATAAAGGTAGACCATAACAATGGTGTTTCATCGATTTGATATAAATCAATAGGATGGAATCTATGGGACAGCTCATAATGTGGGATTCATGTGTAAATAATAATAGAGCTGAATCGCCGATCTTTATCAGAATCGGCAGAACAGCAGAGAGTAATGTTTACAGCAAGAACTCAGAGAAAATCACAACTCCAGACTATATCTAGTCAGTACTGTATGGGTATATACAGCAGACAGTATGTTGCACTATAGTCTGTGGATATGATGTGAATATTGATGTATGTATTGATGTGAATATTGATGTGTATATTGATGTGAATATAGATGTGTGTATTGATAAGTGTATTGACATGTATTTTGAACTGTATAATGTATATTGATGTGTATTGATGTGTAAACAGGGCTCAGCTGTAAAAGCATGACTACCTGTCAAAATAAAGGAAAAAAAAATATATAACATAAAATGGAAATCCAGGAGGAAGTAGAAATGAACAGGGGAGACGTTATCGGCCCAATCCCTCCCTCCAAAACAAAAAGCTTATGCACTTCCTCTTTCTCTCATCCACCAACATCATATTTCCAGTCTGGCTTGCTACAGGCTGCAATTTGCACTGTGATTGGGGCCAGAGGGGGAGACAGGGAGGACAACTGTTTGTTGGAGAGGAGGGGTTATTAAGGTGTATGGTGGGCATTAGGAGTTGGGGTGGTGGGAGAGGGGTGGTGGGAGAGGGTTGGTGAGGGTGACAATGTCTGTCGCTGCCATTGCCAGACGGCTGATGGAATGGAGCCCAGGCAGCAGTCAAATCAAATCAAATTGTATTTGTCACATGCGCCAAATACAACAGGTGTAGACCTTACAGTGAAAAGCACCATAGCGGTCTCCCCTCTCTTGCCGCTTTCTCCAGTCTATCTCCACCCCACCCAGAAATATGACGTAACAACTATGGGGAGATCAACTATGTACTCAGTTGGTCAATACAACTCAACAAACAGTGCAATACAACTTAATACGTCATTTAATGATAAACTGATCAGACAGGTAGATGCATTAATGTCTAGACTCTGAGCTCCTGGCAGATCAATGATCTAACTCAGCCAATCTCTCCTGAAGATTCCAGACAACAATATCATAACTGTCTTGATGCCTAATCTCCTCACATAAACCCTTATTGGAGGGTTCCCAATTTCTCCTAAACCCCTCCAACTCACACAAAGCAGAGGACCATAATCCCCACATCTCTGATTGGATAATATGGAGGTAATCTGGAGGTGGTATGTGAATTATTCCATGGAGAGGAGATTACAGATGTAATCCAAAGCCTCTTTCCTTTGTCAGGGCACATTGACCTCTCGCTCTCACCGGATAGGTCAGTCTCTTGACCCCTAGGTCACATGGTAATAGGTGGAACGAGGTTGGGTCTGGAACTGAAAGGGTGTATTGTGTTTAAAGCTGCAATATGTAACTTTATGGGCGACCCGACCAAATTCACATAGAAATGTGAGTTATAGATCTGTCATTCTCATTGAAAGCAAGTCTAAGAAGTGGTAGATCTGTTGTATGCGCGTTATTTCTATACTTCCCGTTCTTACATTTGTATTTGCATCTTTTACTTTCGGGTTTGTACACCTCAAACAGCTGAAAATACAATATTTTTGGCTTTGTAAAATATATTAGATGGTAAAATGATTCACTAAACTATACTTGCTTGTTTTGTAGCATAAACTGAAATTAGGCAAACTAATTAGGCACACCCTCCCCATGTCCTCCCCTCCCCTCCCCTCCCCATGTCCTCCCCTCCCCTCCCCTCCCCTCCCCTCCCCTCCCCTCCCCTCCCCTCACCATGTCATAAATTTGTCATAATTAGTTAAAGTAATTAATTTGTATCCGCTATCGTTGGACTTCGGCTGCATATTTTCTGAAAACAATTTGAAGCCACGCCCATTTTCTGAAGAATTGCATTATGGGCCCTAAAAGCATGGAAATAGTGTCCACTGTTTGTATACTTCGTGTTTTGGCGAATGTAGTACGACACCCGGGAAATTTTGGTATACTAACTATATCCATACTATGACCAATAAGCATACGATATACTCAATTTACATCACAAATAGTACGGTTAGTGCGGTTAGTATGAGTATTCGAAAACAATTATGGTAATACAAGCCCTGTCCACATGGTAATGCAAGACCTGTCCACATGGCAACACAAGCCCTGTCCACATGGCAACACAAGCCCTGTCCACATGGCAACACAAGCCCTGTCCACATGGCAACACAAGCCCTGTCCACACGGCAACACAAGCACTGTCCACATGGTAATACAAGCCCTGTCCACATGGTACTACAAGCCCTGTCCCTCTTACAGGTGGAAATAAAAAAGACAACATAAAGCTGTCACCAGGCTTTATGTGCGTTCGCAGAAATGAGCAGCGACAACAATTTGTGATCGCTGTTTATGGATGTCTCAGAGTAGAAGGGAATGGAGGAGAGGAGAGGAGAGGAGAGGAGAGGAGAGGAGAGGAGAGGAGAGGAGAGGAGAGGAGAGGAGAGGAGAGGAGAGGAGAGGAGAGGAGAGGAGAGGAGAGGAGAGGAGAGGAGAGGGTTTCTACAATGTGTTGTGTAATATGAAGCACCCATTATCTTTGGTTAGTGTTTCTACAATGTGTTGTGTAATATGAAGCACCCACTATCTTTGGTTAGTGTTTCTACAATGTGTTGTGTAATATGAAGCATTAGAATTGCAATTAATGTATAATTACTACTGTATACAGTAAATTAATTATACATATTTACAGTAGGGTATTTTAAAAGTGGGTTTGTAATGGTGGTATTGAAGGCGAGACGGAGAACAACATCAGGAAGTAGGAGAACAACATCAGGAAGTAGGAGGTAAAAATCAGGAAGTAGGAAGTCAACAGCCAACATGGTTCTTTGGAGACCAAGGGAGAGAGAGAACAGAGAGATGGAAGAGACAGACTGTTTATCAAATATTCTGTGTCATGTCTGTTTGCAGAAGATAACGTTTACAGTAGATGACATAACACACATCTGATGACACAAATCTTTTCTCCCAGGAAACCAGACTTTAATCTTTTCCGTAGTGATTTAAGAAAGAGAAAATGAACAAATGTTACAGCCTACGGAGGAATTTTTCTCTAAGCCGACAACTTCCTGCTATTCCAATTTCCCTTCCATGAAAAGGAGCCTTAAGGGGCATTTTGCAGTAGTAACAATAACAAAGCGTTCTCCCTGCCCCTATTTCAGTAAAAAGCTGAGGGATAGGGCTGAAATAAATTAACCACTCTCAAATTCATAGCGCTATAGATGCAAGGACTGAACATCCATGATATCAAAATTATAGTTTTAAGCATGTTTTGAGGCTGTATTGTGTTTGTGGACATTTTCTTTGTTTACAAAGATTGTAACATTTTTACATTATATTTTGGTTTCTAAATCAGGGTCAGTGTTTCTTGGTAGTCTTAAACAAATCTACTTTGAAATAAAAGTATACACCTCACACACATGGTTATGGGCTTAACAATAATAATACATCTACACCATGTCCAATATAGAGTTGAAATGCATTACATTTTGAGTTTGCATCCCAATAATACATTTTATATACATCACAGAAGACTGAAATATAACAAAACCGTTTGACATAGAAACACATAGTGTTCTAGGAATCTAGGGTTCCAGCGATCTGTCCCTAAGCATCACTGTCTGTCTGTCTGCCAGTCTGTCTGTCTGTCTGCCAGTCTGTCTGCCTGTCTGTCTGTCTGTCTGTCTGTCTGTCTGTCTGTCTGTCTGTCTGTCTGTCTGTCTGTCTGTCTGTCTGTCTGTCTGTCTGTCTGTCTGTCTGTCTGTCTGTCTGTCTGTCTGTCTGTCTGTCTGTCTGTCTGTCTGTCTGTCTGTCTGTCTGTCTGTCTGTCTGTCTGTCTGTCTGTCTGTCTGTCTGTCTGTCTGCATGTCAGGTTGTCTGCATGCCAGTCTGTCTGCCAGTCTGTCTGCCAGTCTGTCTGCATGTCTGTCTGCATGTCTGTCTGCATGTCTGTCTGCATGTCTGTCAGTGGTAATATTCTCAGCATTATAGCCATGTATTAGCATCCGTCCCCTAATCCTGCTTTTATTAAAGGGGAATATGAGAGGAAACCATTTGTCTAAGCCCATAGACAGGAGAGGATTTGATTAATGTGGCTCATGTGGCACTGTGTGTGTGTGTGTGTGTGTGTGTGTGTGTGTGTGTGTGTGTGTGTGTGTGTGTGTGTGTGTGTGTGTGTGTGTGTGTGTGTGTGTGTGTGTGTGTGTGTGTGTGTTTGCCGGCGGAGGTTCACTGACATCAAACCAAATATTATTTGTCACATGCTTAGTAAACAACAGGTGTAGACTAACAGTGGAATGCTTAGTAAACAACAGGTGTAGACTAACAGTGAAATGCTTAGTAAACAACAGGTGTAGACTAACAGTGAAATGCTTAGTAAACAACAGGTGTAGACTAACAGTGAAATGCTTAGTAAACATCAGGTGTAGACTAACAGTGAAATGCTTAGTAAACAACAGGTGTAGACTAACAGTGAAATGCTTAGTAAACAACAGGTGTAGACTAACAGTGAAATGCTTAGTAAACATCAGGTGTAGACTAACAGTGAAATGCTTAGTAAACAACAGGTGTAGACTAACAGTGAAATGCTTAGTAAACATCAGGTGTAGACTAACAGTGAAATGCTTAGTAAACATCAGGTGTAGACTAACAGTGAAATGCTTACTTACGGGTCATTTTCCAACAATGCAGAGTTAAAGATAAAGATATAAAATAGAAATATTGACAGGGAATAAATACACAGTGAATAACAGACACCGCAGCCATTACCATTTCAAACACTGACATGATAAAGACATGAATATAGAAACCTGAGGCAGCACTTCCTAACCAGAAAGCTGTTTTTTCAGCCTCATCGTGCTGTGTGAAGGCTCAGGACATAACAGAGGAAAGATGGGAGAGAAAAAGACACAGTCCTCCTCCTCTTGGCCTTCTATTAACTCCCTCTGTGGGAGGTAGTATCATATTGTCACTGTGTTTGCAGATAGGACAGTGGGATATTTCACACACACACACACACACACACACACACACACACACACACACACACACACACACACACACACACACACACACACACACACACACACACACACACACACACACACACACACACACACACACACACACACACACACACACACTTGTAAGCAAGCACACACACACACTTGAACGCAAGCACATACACACACACTTGAACGCAAACACAGACACACACTCGAACGCAAGCACACACACCTGTACGCAAGCACACACACCTGTACGCAAGCACACACACACACACACACACACACACACAGAAAGTAACAGACAGAGAAAGACAGACAGAGAAAGACAGACAGAGAAAGACAGACAGAGAAAGACAGACAGAGAGAGAAAGACAGAGAGGTTAGACGGCAGGTAGCCTAGTGGTTAGAGCGTTGGGCCAGTAACTGAAAGATTGCTGGTTGAAATACCTGAGCCGACAAGGTGATGTGTCCTTGAGCAAGGCACTTAACCCTAATTTGCTCCAGGGGCTGACCCTGTATGTAGGCTGTCGTTGTAAATAAGAATTTGTCCTTAACTGACTTGCCTAGTTAAATAAAGGTTAAATAAAAAAGAGAGACAGAGCCAGACAGAGAGAGAGACAGCCATGTGGACTGCTTGTCTGCCTGTCTGCCGGCCTATCTGCCTGCCTACCTGACTGCCTGCCTACCTGACTGCCTGTCCGCCTGCCAGAGCAAGAACCAGCAGCTAGTGTGGTGAGGAAGTGCTGAACCCAACAGCAACCTTTCAAACCTAACCCTTCAAACCTAACTCTTCAAACCTTTCAAACCTAACCCTTCAAATCTAACCCTTCAAATCTAACCCTTCAAATCTAACCCTTCAAACCTAACCCTTCAAACCTAACCCTTCAAACCTAACCCTTCGGGGAGAGCTGCTAGAGCAATTGCACAATACGTGTTTGTTTGTTTTTGTTGGGGGGATTAGGACAAGTTATTTTCCACTTGCTGGGAAACGTTCAAGCGATTGTAATTACTTGGCCCAGTTTATGGATAATTACGGTATCCTGACTCATTGCAGTCACGCAACAGTTCACACCCTGTTCATTCTGAAGAGAACTGGGTAGCAAGACGATCTACTCCACCCCCCTCTCTGACATAGTACAAGGGAGAATGTTCATAGAAGACACAACTATGAGTTAACCTAAATACCCCACCATTAATTCACGCTCTGTATAACCAACTCCACTACTGCAAGTGGTAATTGATTCCTTTGAATATAATTACAGTAGAACAAGTAGAACAGGGGAGCACTTAGCCCATATGTGCCAGAGATACACAGCAGAGAATAAGAACATATGTCTTGAAGACTGGGGACGGGGGAGACTAGGACTGTGAAGGAGGTGGGGGACGTGAGTATTGTATGTGTGGTTGGAGGGAAAACTGGAGGAGTAGAGAGGGGTTGATCTTGATAGGATGGTAGCAACATTCTCCTATGTTCATTAGTTACACACTCAGCCCCTGCTCTCCTCCCCAGGCAGCCCCATTCACGTTATCTACCCCACCACCTCCTGATCCTGAGCGAGCTCTAAGCCGGACCACAGATCCCTGTTTAGGGGACTAAAGCCAGGCTTCTAGTCGGTTAACACGTGTCCCAGCCCAGATCAGCCCCACAACATTTTGGGAGGATTAAGGATTGGGCCTAGCTAGGGTAACGCAGCTCAGGAGGAAAGCTACATCTCCCAAGGCTGGAGGAGGCGAGAGAGAGCAAGAGTGTGAGAGAGAGTGTGAGAGAGAGAGTGTGAGAGAGAGTGTGAGAGAGAGAGTGTGAGAGAGAGAGAGAGACAGTAGAGCATTGCATGGGACAGTAGAGTAGGGACAGGCGGTGAGCCTTCAGATTAGATCTGTGAATCTATCGTCAGCCGATAATGATACGCGGAGTCTTGCAGAACATCTGCTGAGCGCGGCTAAATCTCATGGGCTTTAGGCGCCCTAGACGGCGGAAAGGAGGATGAGCGAGGGAGGGATGGAGAGAGGGAGGATGGAGAGAGGGAAGGAGAAGAGAGGGAGGGATGGAGAAAGGGAGGGATGGATGGAGAAAGGGAGGGATGGAGAAAGGGAGGGATGGATAGAGGGATGGATGGAGAAAGGGAGGGATGGAGAGAGGGATGGATGGAGAAAGGGAGGGATGGAGAAAGGGAGGGATGGAGAGAGGGAGGGATGGAGAGAGGGAGGGATGGAGAAAGGGAGGGATGGAGAGAGGGATGGATGGAGAGAGGGATGGATGGAGAAAGGGAGGGATGGAGAGAGGGAGGGATGGAGAAAGGGAGGGATGTAGAGGGAGGGATAGAGGCACTAGCGGTTCTGGGGGGGGGGGGCAGTGACAACAAGCTTGGACCCCCTTGTGGCCCCCCTAAAGTCTGAAATAATTATCACAGAAGTAATTTTTGCGATCATTTTACATCTGTTATTAAACAGTGGCAAAGCGGAACACTAAAGTAACCCAACACATTTTCTAGTGGGACTCCTTTCGGCGGAACACAACAGTATCGTACCACATACCACATTGTATTCAAAAGTTGAAAGAAATTTGGCATGAATAATATCGTTCAGGCTAGAAGAAGGAAATAAAAAGGTGAGCAAAATGTTGAATATGTTGTATTTGTAACATAGTTAACTATTAAATGTTTAATATGTTGTATTTGTAACATAGTAAATTATTAAATATTTAATATGTTGTATTTCTAACATAGTTAACTATTAAATGTTTAATATGTTGTATTTGTAACATAGTTAACTATTAAATGTTTAATATGTTGTATTTGTAACATAGTTAACTATTAAATGTTTAATATGTTGTATTTGTAACATAGTTAACTATTAAATGCATTATAGAAGTGTAACGTTAGATCAGCTAATGTTAACCTGGCCGTTTGTTACTTTCTTTGTGAATTAATTAATGAATTGGGTTGAATCCTGGGCTATGTATTCATTTGCATTGCTTTTGGTTTAGTTTTGTAGCTAATTCTAACAGTCAGGCATCGAAAATGTATGGCAATATGAAAAAGGATATAATATTTGATCAAAAACGCATGGTGCTTTTACTTAAACCACATTCAGTAAACGCATTGTAACGTTAAAAGGTTAGACATGAAAGCTAGCTACCTAGCAAGTCAGTTATTTTCAGGAAAATGAATGAATAAGCTTGGTCCCCATTGCTTTTGCTCTAAAGTTCTCACAAAATGAAGAGGAAAAAAAGGACATAATGTCCTTCTTCCAAAGAAAAGACAAGGCAGAAAGTCAGACAGAGACAGAGGGTTCAGGTGTGGCGAGAGCAAGAGAGCAGGAAGACTTGTCCATTGGAGAGACTGAGAGTGAAGGCATAATAGAGCAGGAAAGTGAGACAGATGGAGAGACTGAGGCTGAGGGGAAGTAGAGGCTGAGACACCAGCAGAGGAGCCATGTGCGTCCACAAGCAGTGGACCATCAGCTTTGTGATGTTGAATAAATCTGTGGTTACTTGTAAAGCAGTGCAATTAGTCAGTTTATATGGTGTATAGAAATGTGTCAGTTTATGATTGAAATGAATGATCTCATTTAACATGCTATTGGGTTTGTGATATAGATATCAGATGGATTTCAGAAGTTGTCTGATGGCTATGGTATGTGTCTAAAATTACCCAAATAGATACTTTTAACTATAGTTTTTTTTCTTCGACAGATATCAGCAAATCCCGGGAGGACCCACCGGTGCAGCCAGTGATGAACATGTACCCAAGAACTCTGATGGGGGACAGGAGCTTCAAGGCGGCCTGGTACCACACCCACCCCTGGCTTGAAGATTCAAACCAATCAGACTTTGTGTGTTGTTACGTCTGCAGGCAAGATAGCAAAACTCTTAACGCCCGGTTAGGAGGTTACAGTATGGTTACGATAAGTTGGGGTCTACTTTGAAAAACTCACACCTAACCCTTCAAACCTTTCAAACCTAACCTTTCAAACCTAACCCTTCAAACCTAACCTTTCAAACCTAACCCTTCAAACCTTTCAAACCTAACCCTTCAAACCTTTCAAACCTAACCCTTCAAACCTAACCCTTCAAACCTAACCTTTCAAACCTAACCCTTCAAACCTTTCAAACCTAACCCTTCAAACCTTTCAAACCTAACCCTTCAAACCTTTCAAACCTAACCCTTCAAACCTAACCCTTCTGGGAGAGCTGCTAGAGCAACACAGTGGCAATTGCACAATACATGTTTGTTTGTTTTAGTCTCCCAAAGTCTCAGACTGTATTTGATTCAAAATTGGGTTTTAACAACTGGAAGAAGACAACTTACAATTACAATTCATGCAAGGTCTGAGCGACACAAACAAGCCATGATTACATGGAGAGACTATCAGAAAGCTGTAAAAAGTAACGCAATGCTGGTCAATGCCCTAAACAAGGAAAACAACAGACAGGTTCAACATCGGGACTATATTAAAACAATAGGAGACGTACTACTTGAAGCCACACAAAACATTGCACAAAGAGGATGATGAGTCTACAGAGTCTGATAATAAAGGGAACTTCATGGCAATTCTAGAAACTTTAGCTAAGCATGACACTGTGAAAAAAGGTTGACTTCCATTCATAATGCAAAATACACAAGCAAAGGGATTAAGAATGAGGTTCTGAGTTGTTTGGCAGACATGGTTCGAACTAAAATTATAGAAGAAGTGAGGTCTTTAGCATAATGGCAGACGAAACAAAATGTTTAAAAAAAAGTAACAGATACCTCTAGTACTCAGGTACTATTTCAGTGGAGCTGTCCATGAGAACTTTCTCCACTTTGAATCGGCTGATCGACTAGATGCAGCAGGGCTTACTGACAAAATCATACACAGCAAAGCATGCCTTTTACATCCACTGCAGTGCACACTGTCTAAACTTAGTTTTAGTGGATACAGTCAAAGCTGTCCCTGACGTAGGACAGTTCTTCTCCTTACTAGAAAGACTATGTCTTCACATCTGGGTCATATGTGCATCAAAAATGGCTTAGCTTACAAAGAGAGATGTACACAGGTGCACCTAGAGAGCTTCAGAGACTAAGTGACACTCGCTGGGCATGTCGATTATATGGCTCTACATACTATTATGGATAGATTGCCTGCCATTAAGCGAGTCCTGCAAGACATAGTCCAAGAACACAACAGTGACAGATCTGTTGAGGCACGAGGTCAGCTTGCACCAATAGATTTACAATTCATTGTGTACCTTGTTACACTCCATAAAGTTTTTGGAGAAGCAACATCAGATATGCTACAGTCTTCATCACTTGACATGTCAGATATGCTACAGTCTTCATCACTTGACCTGTCAAAGGCTGTTGATTTAGTTGAAGCCTTAGTTCAACATTTTTATGACTACAGGGATGAGTCATTTTTCGAAACGCCCCCTTCAAAACGACCAAAAAAGCTAAGCTCTCAATTTAATGGAGATTGTGTACTCAGTACAGTAGGCCAGAGGTCAGATTCAGAAATAGATAAACAGTTTTCGTACAACCTTTTTCTACCCTGTCTTAGATCAGATGCTCAATGAGCTTAACAGACGGTTCTCTAGCAAAAACTGTGACATAATGAATGGCATCCAAACTCTGATGCAACCCCAAAAGGGATGCATTTCTCAAAGAGAAGTCCGTTTCCATTTGCTAGAATGTATGAATCAAATATTGAGGACTTGGGGCTGAACTACATCAGTTCAGAAGAATTTTACAAAGGAAAACACATGCAGTGGCATGCAGAGACCCACCAGTGTAGTAGAGCTAGCATTATTCATTGAGCCTTATAAGTTTTCTTTGAGCTCTTTAAACTGTGAAAAACAGCTGTTTCAATCCCTGTTAGTACTGCTTCTTCTTTCTGCACTAAAGCTGGTGAAAACGTATCTTAGGTCCCCAATGTCAGATGAGAGATTAAGCATTCTAGGTGTATTAAGTACTGAGTCAAGGTGGGCAAAGGCCTTGAATCTAGATGAATTTGCTGATCTTTTTGCAAGAAACCACAAAAACTGTAGAATACAGTTGCTGTAACTGATACTGAATATGTCATGCAAACATAAAAATAATGAAAATGCAAATAATAAATTGTTGAATGATTATAAACATGGTCTTTTGCCTATTAAGGCCTGCTAGGCAGTGAAGAAAACGATATGACAACAATAATGTCTAACGTAACTGGCCCCTTTAACAGTACACCTGGCCCCAGCCTGGCCCCCCCAGTTGAAATGGTCTAGAACCGCCACTGGAGGGAGGAGAGAGGGATGGAGAGAGGGAGGGATGGAGAGTGGGATTAGAAGAGTAGGGGATAATTTCCACCTCATCACCCCTTTCCCTCTCGCTCTCCCCCTATTTTCTCCCTCCATCCTGGCTTGGTGATAAGTCATTATGCCACACTGCATAATTGGGGCAGTGGGAGGAGAGGAGCGGATGGGGAGAGTCGAGGAGCAGATAGGGGGATAAGAAGGGAGGAGAGGGGAAGAGAGGGGGGATGCCACTGTGACGTGCATTTGTTTCCAACTCAGGGAATCTGTAGGTTAAGGTTTATCATCATACAGGAGGATTAGAGACCAAGCCAAGCCAATGTATAAAGATGGCAGGAGCCAGAGGTACTGTATCTTGCAGTAACAGTAGAGATAGAGGGAGAGATAGAGGGAGAGGGAGAGGGAGAGAGAGAGAGAGAGAGAGAGAGAGAGAGAGAGAGAGAGAGAGAGAGAGAGAGAGAGAGAGAGAGAGAGAGTAGGGTTGACAGAGACAGAGACAGAGAGAGAGAGAGAGAGAGAGAGAGGGGGGGGTGGACAGAGACAGAAAGAGAGAGGTGGGGGTAGAGAGAGTGAGGGGGAGGGTGGACACAGACAGACAGACAGACAGACAGACAGACAGACAGACAGACAGACAGACAGACAGACAGACAGACAGACAGACAGACAGACAGACAGACAGACAGACAGACAGACAGACAGACAGAGAGCGAGAGAGAGAGGGGAGGGTGGACAGAGACACACAGAGAGAGAGAGAGGGAGAGGCGCAGTAAGGAGAGAAGGAAAGCACCACAGGATTAAAGAGTTGCTGAATGAGGCATTGAACGAGAGATGAGGAAAATAATGACAGTAAGGGACATCAAGTGGGACATCGGTTTACCTGACCACCCTAGGGAATCCCTGCCACCACCAGAGCAGCCAAGAATAGCAGCAGCAGATCCTAGATCAGATGCTGTGCACTCACTATCCCTGTGTCTAAGCCTGCTGGATCTGACCTGGGGTCAGGGGGAGTGGGAACACATGCTGGTGGAACATGTTGTTTTTTTTGCCATTTGCACAGCAGCTTTAGTGAATTAGAGAGCAGAGCAGACGGTCACACACACATGGACGCACGGACGTACACACATACCGTCCCCCTGCTTAATCTAATTAGTCAGGCATATTAAACAGACACAGGGGGTATTAGGATGAGGTGAGACCAACTCCCCACCAGAGCTGTCCAACACAACAGCTCTCCAACTCCAATCAAGTTAAGAATATACATTATGCGTACATATACACACTCACTGTAAAAAACTATAGGAACAGCTTCCTAATATAGGTTGCACCCCCTTTTGCCCTTTAGAACAGCCTGAATTTGTCGGGCATGGACTAGAAGTTGTCAAAAGCGTTCCATAAGGATGCTGGCCCACGTTTACTCCAATGTTTCTCACAGTTGTGTCAAGTTGGCTGGATGTCCTTTGGGTGGTGGACGGCATTGCAGTTCTTCACACACTCAAACCGGTGCACCTGGCACCTACTACCATACCCGGTTCAAAGACACTTAAATCTTTTGTTTTGCCAATTCACCCTCGGAATGGCACACATACACAATCCATGTCTCAATTGTGTCAAAGCTTAGAAATCATTCTTTAAGCCGTCTCCTCCCCTTCATCTTCACTGATTGAAGTAGATTTAACAGGTGACATCAATAAGGGCTCATAGGGGTGGGAAGGGAACCATTTGTCTTGTTTTCTCTGTCCATGTGTACCTGTTTTGTGTAACTTAATTAAAAATAATTTTAAAAAACCATTTGATTACAACAACCATTCCACTCTTGTGGGCCGGCTAAGGAGTATTGGTGTCTCTGAGCGGTCTTTGGTCTGGTTTCCTAACTACCTCTCTCAAATAGAGCAGTGTATAAAGTCAGAAAATATGCTATCTCAGCCACTGTCTGTCACCAAGGGAGTACCCCAAGGCTCAATCCTAGGCCCCACGCTCTTCTCAATTTACATCAACAACATAGCTCAGGCAGCAGGAAGCTCTCTCATCCATTTATATGCAGATGATACAGTCTTATACTCAGCTGGCCCCTCCCCAAATGTTGTGTTAAATGCTCTACAACAAAGCTTTCTTAGTGTCCAACAAGTTCTCTCTACCCTTAACCTTGTTCTGAACACCTCCAAAACAAAGGTCATGTGGTTTGGTAAAATGAATGCCCCTCCCCCACTGGTCATCTCTCTATACCCGTCGCAAGACCCATTGGTTGATGCTTATTTATAAAACCCTCTTAGGCCTCACTCCCCCCTCTCTGAGATATCTACTGCAGCCCTCATCCTCCACATACAACACCCGTTCTGCCAGTCACATTCTGTTAAAGGTCCCCAAAGCACACACATCCCTGGGTCGCTCGCCTATTCAGTTCGCTGCAGCTAGCGACTGGAACGAGCTGCAACAAACTGGACAGTTTTATCTCAATCTCTTCATTCAAAGACTCAATCAAGGACACTCTTACTGACAGTTGTGGCTGCTTTGCGTGATGTATTGTCATCTCTACCTTCTTGCCCTTTGTGCTGTTGTCTGTGCCCAATAATGTTTGTACCATGTTTTGTGCTGCTACCATGTTGTGTTGCTACCATGCTGTGTTGTCATGTGTTGCTGCCTTGCTATGTTGATGTCTTAGGTATCTCTTTAGGTAGTGTTATTTTGTCTCTCTTGTCGTGATGTGTGTTTTGTCATATATTTATATTTTATTTATTTTTATTTGTAATCCCAGCCCCCGACCCTGCAGGAGGTCTTTTGGTAGGCCGTCATTGTAAATAAGAATTTGTTCTTAAATGACTTGCCTAGTTAAATAAAGGTTAAATAAAACATTTTTACAAAAAAGGGCTCATAGCTTTCACCTGGATTCACCTGGTCAGTCTATTTCATGGAAACACTAATGGTTAGTTCACAGTGTACAGTCGTGGCCAAAAGTTTTGAGAATGACACAAGTATTTTGCTGCCTCAGTGTTGATGATGGCAATTTGCATATACTCCAGAATGTCATGAAGCGTGAACAGATGAATTGCAATTAACTGCAAAGTCCCTCTTTGCCATGAAAATGAACTTAATCCCCAAAAAACATTTCCACTGCATTTCAGCCCTGCCACAAAAGGACCAACTGCCATCATGTCAGTGATTGTCTCGTTAACACAGGTGAGAGTGTTGAAGAGGACAAGGCTGGAGATCACTCTGTCATGCTGATTGAGTCAGATTAACAGACTGGAAGCTTTAAAAGGAGGGTGGTGCTTGAAATCATTGTTCTTCCTCTGTCAACCATGGTTACCTGCAAGGAAACACGTGCCGTCATCATTGCTTTGCACAAAAAGGGCTTCACAGGCAAGGATATTGCTGCTGGTAAGATTGCACCTAAATCAACCATTTATCGGATCATCAAGAACTTCAAGGAGAGAGGTTCAATTGTTGTGAAGAAAGCGTCAGGGCGCCCAAGAAAGTCCAGCAAGTGCCAGGACCGTCTCCTAAAGTTGATTCAGCTGCGGGATCGGGGCACCACCAGTGCAGAGCTTGCTCAGGAATGGCAGCAGGCAGGTGTGAGTGCATCTGCACGCACAGTGAGGCGAAGACTTTTGGAGGATGGCCTGGTGTCAAGAAGGGCAGCAAAGAAGCCACTTCTCTCCAGGAAAAACATCAGGGACAGAATGATATTCTGCAAAAGGTACAGGGATTGGACTGCTGAGGACTGGGGTAGAGTCATTTTCTCTGATGAATCCCCTTTCCGATTGTTTGGGCCATCCGGAAAACACCTTGTCCGGAGAAGACTAAAATTGGGCGCTACCATCAGTCCTGTTGTGTCAAGCCAACAGTAAAGCATCCTCAGACCATTCATGTGTGGGGTTGCTTCTCAGCCAATGGAGTGGGCTCACTCACAATTTTGCCTAAGAACACAGCCATGAATAAAGAATGGTACCAACACATCCTCCGAGAGCAACTTCTCCCAACCATCCAAGAACAGTTTGGTGACGACCAATGCCTTTTCCAGCATGATGGAGCATCTTGCCATAAGGTAAAAGTGATAACTAAGTGGCTCGGGGAACAAAACATCGACATTTTTGGTCCATGGCCAGGAAACTCCCCAGACCTTAATCCCATTGAGAACTTGTGGTTGATCCTCAAGAGGCGGGTGGACAAACAAAAACCCACAACGTCTGACAAACTCCAAGCATTGATTATGCAAGAATGGCCTGCCATCAGTCAGGATGTGGCCCAGAAGTTAATTGACAGCATGCCAGGGCGGATTGCAGAGGTCTTGAAAAAGAAGGGTCAACACTGCAAATATTGACTCTTTGCATAAACTGAATGTCATTGTCAATGAAAGCCTTTGACACTTATGGAATACTTGTAATTATACTTATGTAACCATGCAAGTATTCACTTATCTGTAAATATAACTGTATATTTACCTGTACAGCTAATTTAACCAGGCAAAATATTCACTTACCTGTTCATTTGGCCAGTCTGTCTATTAAGTAAACTATTATTACCCTCGCTCATATCATATGCATTTTTAGGTACTGAAGTATTTCTCTGCCATCGACCGTATAGTATAGTTAACCATCCAACATCCACCAATGTATAGTGTACATATTCAGCCAACCACCCATACTATGCAATGTCTTTTTATAGCTTTTTTTGCACTCCAGATATCTTGTATTTCTATACTTTTTCATTCTGCCGCTCTATGTACCGTGTATCTGTCTTTTGTGTACCTTCGTTGTGGCATTTTGCACCTGCCCTGTGTTTTGTTGTAGCTGCTTGTCAAAGAAATTTCCCCCTCGGGGATCAATAAAGTACCTATCTATCTATCTATCTATCTATCTATCTATCTATCTATCTATCTATCTATCTATCTATCTATCTATCTATCTATCTATCTATCTATCTATCTATCAGTGTACCAAAGTAACTACTGACATAAAGATCTAAGAACACTGAAGCAGCAAACTTTGTTGAGACCAATACTTGTGTCATTCTCAAAACTTTTGGCCACGACTGTATATGGCTGAAATAACAGTTGGAATGGAAATCCTCCCACTGTGCAGCAGTGAGATGACTGAGGCTGACTGTCTGTCTGTGTGACAGCGTCACAGCGAGGTGCAATGGGTGTGCGTGTGAGTGTGTGTATGCATGTGTATGTGTGCGTGCGTGTGTGTACGTGTGTGTGACAGCGTCCCAGCGAGGTGCAGGGCAGGAGGGGGTCTGTCTCTGACAGCTGGTGTAATGACAATTTCACAGCCAGAGGGATGGTGGTGTGTAACTTCCTGCCAAGGATGATCTGTCACTTCCTGTGATGCGTTGCCATGGATGGGCGACCCAAGGCCTAACACCCACTGTCATCACCCGCCTGAAATCTGAGTGTGAGTGGGTGATGGTATGTGTGTGTGTACGTGTGTGTGTGTTTTGCTTCCTTAGGTGTGTGTGCTTATGAAGGAAAGAAAGACAGAGAGACAGTGTGTGTGTGTGTGTGTGTGTGTGTGTGTGTGTGTGTGTGTGTGTGTGTGTGTGTGTGTGTGTGTGTGTGTGTGTGTGTGTGTGTGTGTGTGTGTGTGTGTGTGTGTGTGTGTGTGTGTGTGTGTGTGTGTGTGTGTGTGTGTGTGTGTGTGTGTGTGTGTGTGTGTGCGCGCGTGTTCCATCCCAGATCTCACACTGGCAGGCATGTCCAATTTGCGGCATGTGAGCACAGATAACATATTCATGATGTAATTAAGTGTAATCCATAGCCATAGCAGAAGAATGAGGGAAGGCATCGTCTGGGCAAACAGGTAATAAACTGATAAAAACTAATCTGCCATGCTAGACCGGCCAGGGTGGCACACGGGCAGTGGAGGGGCCAGAGAGAGACACTGCCAGCCAGCCAGCCAACATTTTTTATTTATTTAACCTTTATTTAACTAGGCAAGTCAGTTAAGAACAAATTCTTATTTACAATGACGGCCTACCTACAGGGTCAGCCATAGTAGTACAGCACCCCTTGAGCAAATGCATGTTATGTGCCTTGCTCAAGGACATTGACAGGTTTTTCACCTTTTCGGCTCAGGCATTCAAACCAGCGACCTTTCGAATACTGGCCCAACGTTCTAACCGCTAGGCTACCTGCAGCCCCACATATTTGGATCAATCACCATGCATGACTGCCCAACACCCTCCATGCTACAGAGTAAAGAGATTGCAAACCCTGACCCAATCAAACAGCCATCACCAGACAGACATTCATATCAGCAGAGCTAACAGCAGAGGTAACGCATGAGTTCTAACTGCCACTCCCTAACGGCCATCAACACAATTACAACTAGTTACATAGGCCCTCTGACGGTCCTGACCAGTCCAATTCAACAAAGCCTGAGTGAAAATTCCATAACATCCACATGTTACTGAGAAGACTGAAAGCTCTCCCACAAAAAAAAAAAGGGCCTACGTTCTCCTCAAGTTCATCCCAAATAGAGATGGAGAGTGAAGAGTGTCTGCAGGCCTCACTGAAATGACCTTGGAGGAGTTGAAGAAGTACAGTATAAGCAGTTTACAAAAATAACCTAGAGGTTGACTTTAAGAGGGCTCTAATGCTACAGGTCACAGTGAAGTCATAGTTAACCTCTAATGCTACAGGCCACAGTGAAGTCATCGTTAACCTCTATCAGACTGCTAAACAAAACACACAGAAACATACATGACACACATAACACACACATTTTCCTTAATGCATTAGCTCTCTATGCTTAAGCAGCAGCTGAATAGGAGGTACCTAATTGCCAGAGGGAGCTGAGTAGAGGTTTATGTAAAGCCATGTTCATCCCAGGTGGTGAAGGTAGGAAACAACACCTCCACTTCGCTGGGGTGTGTGCTCAGCCCACTCCTGTACTCCCCGTTCACCCATGACTGCGTGGCCAAGCATACCTCCAACTCAATCATCAAGTTTGCAGACGGCACAACAGTAGTAGGCTTGATTACCAACAATGACGAGACAGCCTACAGGGAGGAGGTGAGGGCTCTGGGAGTGTGGTGCCAGGAAAACAACCTCTCACTCAACGTCAAAAAAACAAAGGAGATGATCGTGGAATAAAGGAAACAGCAGAGGGAGCACCCCCTATCCACATCGATGGGACCGCATTGGAGAAGGTGGAAAGCTTCAAGCTTACATCACTGACAAACTGAAATGGTCCACCCACACAGACAGCGGGGTGAAGAAGGCGCAACAGAGCTTCTTCAACCTCAGGAGGCTAAAGACATTTGTCTTAACACCTAAAACCCTGACAAACCTTTACAGATGCACAATTGAAAGCATCCTGTCGGGCTGTAACACCGCCTAGTACGGCAACTGCACCGCCCGCAACCGCAAGGCTCTCCAGAGGGTGGTGCGGTCTGCCCAACACATTACCGGGGGCAAACTACCTGCCCTCCAGGACACTTACAGCACTCGATGTCACAGGAAGGCCAAAAAGATCATCAAAGACATCAACCCCCCGAGCCACTGCCTGTTCACCCCGCTATCATCCAGAAGGCGAGGTCAGTACAGGTGCATCAAAGCTGGGACAGAGAGACTGAAAAACAGATTCAATCTCAAGGCCATCAGACAGTTAAACAGTCATCACAAGCACATTAGAGGCTGCTGCCTAAAGGCACAGATTAGAAATCACTGGTCACTTTAAGGTACGGAACACTTGTCACTTTAATAATGTTTACATATCTGGCATCACTCATCTCATATGTATATACTGTACTCTATACTATCCTTCGGTATCTTAGTCATTTAATAATGTTTTCATATCCTGCGTTACTCATCTCATATGTATATACTGTATTCAATACTACTCTACTGTATCTTAGTCCATGCTGCTCGTCCATATGTATTTAGGCCTAAATAATTATTTAAATAGATTTGTGTGTATTGGGTATATGTTGTGTAATTGTTAGATATTATTGTTAGATATTACTGCACTGTCGGAACTAGAAGCACAAGCATTTCGCTACACCCGCATTAACATCTGCTAAACATGTGTATGTGACCAATACAATTTGATTTGATTTGATTTACTGGCAGCCTCAGTCAGAATGTGCTTCAAGCATCAATCTGTCTCTGCTGCCTCTGAATGAGAATTATCCCCAGGGGGCCAAGGCACAGTCTCACTGCACTTCACAGCACAGGTTTCACAACTGGCAACCCAAAGGCAACACAACACTCCTCCTTACATTTAGAAAATGGCAACCCTAGGTGCTTATTAACTTATTTTAGAAGCAAATCAATGGTGTGGAGTGGTGGTGCTGCAGGCGTCTGCCTGACACTGTGAATACACCAGCTATCTAGCTGCTTCCCGTCCGGTGGGAGTACTGGGTGTTTAACAGCGTTTAGCCTGGTAGCCTTTAGCCTCCTCTGGGCTCTGTCATGGCTTTCTTTGTCATGTTGAGTTAGCCAGTGGCTAGGTACAGTGCTGCACGGGCAGAGAGGAGGCCTAGCTTACTAACTAACTCTCCAGCTAGCTAGGCTGTTTTACATGGCTCAGCAGAAAGAGGAAGGTAGCTCACTGGAGGTGCCTTACAGGAGGCAGCTCACTGGAGGTGCCTTACATGAGCCCTGCAGGATCAATCAGTCTCAATCAGGGTGAGAGGCAGAGGGAGTGATTCCAGGGTTGTAGGTTGAGGAAAGACACAGTAGGACAGATACAGCTTGTACTAGGTTGATCTGGGATCTAATCTAGTGGTCTAGAGAGTTTAGGATGATCTGGGATCTAATCTAGTGGTCTAGAGAGTTTAAGATGATCTGGGATCTAATCTAGTGGTCTAGAGAGTTTAGGATGATCTGGGATCTAATCTAGTGGTCTAGAGAGTTTAAGATGATCTGGGATCTAATCTAGTGGTCTAGAGAGTTTAGGTTGATTAAAAGAGACGTGATCCCTAATGAAGGGGAAACATGAGTCTCTACTGGGGCTCTGGGGGATCAGAGGTTGTGTTTTATAGATTCACTCCTTCTGCCTAAGGCTCAGTCTAAAACACACATACATACTGCGCACACACACTCAATTCCCATGAATGAAGATTATACTCAGTCAGCAACTCTTTAATCCTCTCCCTCTCCCTCCCTCTCTCCCTCTCCCTCCCTCTCTCTCTCTCTCTCTCCCTCTCCCTCCGTCTCTCCCTCCGTCTCTCCCTCCGTCTCTCCCTCCGTCTCTCCCTCCGTCTCTCCCTCCGTCTCTCCCTCCGTGTCTCTCTCCGTGTCTCTCTCCGTGTCTCTCTCCGTGTCTCTCTCAGTCTCTGTTTCCCTTTCTGCAGCATTCCATCACAGCTGTAGATTTACGAGCCTCCCATCTCATTCTAGAAAGCTGATAGCCTCTGGGGTGCTGCAGAAAGGTCACACACCAGCCCCCCATGCTGCGCCAGGACACTACCCTGTAATCATTATGGATTTTAAAAATACTGAGGTGTGTGTGTGTGTGTGTGTGTGTGTGTGTGTGTGTGTGTGTGTGTGTGTGTGTGTGTGTGTACAATCGTGAAACCAAGAGGCTTGAAGTCATCAATTCTGATTTAGCGTTTCATGGTCACACTCTGAGCAATCTGTGGTCTCTGAGCTCTGAGCCAACAAGTCAGTCAGCCAGGCAGACAGCCAGCCAGCCAGCCAACCAGCCAGAATTTGTTCCTCCTATTGACTCTATAACTGATCACCTGGGGATCAGTAGGAAACTTATTTCATATTTCACACATCACATCTCTCTCTGTCCCCAGTCAGCTGATTATCTCTCTATTGTTAACCACTCCTGCACTTAAAGTCTGCTACACACAGATCCCAGGGCCTTTTAAGGCTTATAAAAGGCTTTCTGCCTGCCTGTCTGTCTCCTCTCCAGGCCTGTCCTGGACTGCTTACTCCTACAAGAAGATAGGGTCTGTAGTTGTTCCTCTGCTCTGCCTTTCTCCAGGGTGGTGATTACTCAAGGTCAGGCCAGGTACTGCAGTACCCTCTCCTCTCCCTGGCCCTCTGATTAGCTTCTATGAGTCCCGGCCTAGTGGAGTATAGCAGACTCACAATGGGATGCGGTGTGGACAGAGAGGCTACGGTGTGGACAGAGAGGCTGTGGTGTGGACAGAGGCGCTGCGGTGTGGACAGAGGCGCTGCGGTGTGGACAGAGGCGCTGCGGTGTGGACAGAGGCGCTGCGGTGTGGACAGAGAGGCTGCGGTGTGGACAGAGGCGCTGCGGTGTGGACAGAGAGGCTGCGGTGTGGACAGAGAGGCTGCGGTGTGGACAGAGAGGCTGCGGTGTGGACAGAGAGGCTGCGGTGTGGACAGAGAGGCTGCGGTGTGGACAGAGAGGCTGCGGTGTGGACAGAGAGGCTGCGGTGTGGACAGAGAGGCTGCGGTGTGGACAGAGACGCTGCGGTGTGGACAGAGAGGCTGCGGTGTGGACAGAGAGGCTGCGGTGTGGACAGAGACGCTGCGGTGTGGACAGAGAGGCTGCGGTGTGGACAGAGAGGCTGCGGTGTGGACAGAGGCGCTGCGGTGTGGACAGAGAGGCTGCGGTGTGGACAGAGAGGCTGCGGTGTGGACAGAGAGGCTGCGGGGGTGTGGACAGAGAGGCTGCGGTGGTGTGGACAGAGAGGCTGCGGTGTGGACAGAGAGGCTGCGGTGTGGACAGAGAGGCTGCGGTGTGGACAGAGAGGCTGCGGTGTGGACAGAGAGGCTGCGGTGTGGACAGAGAGGCTGCGGTGTGGACAGAGAGGCTGCGGTGTGGACAGAGAGGCTGCGGTGTGGACAGAGAGGCTGCGGTGTGGACAGAGAGGCTGCGGTGTGGACAGAGAGGCTGCGGTGTGGACAGAGAGGCTGCGGTGTGGACAGAGGCGCTGCGGTGTGGACAGAGAGGCTGCGGTGTGGACAGAGAGGCTGCGGTGTGGACAGAGAGGCTGCGGTGTGGACAGAGAGGCTGCGGTGTGGACAGAGAGGCTGCGGTGTGGACAGAGAGGCTGCGGTGTGGACAGAGAGGCTGCGGTGTGGACAGAGAGGCTGCGGTGTGGACAGAGAGGCTGCGGTGTGGACAGAGAGGCTGCGGTGTGGACAGAGAGTCTGCGTTGTGGACAGAGAGGCTGCGGTGTGGACAGAGAGGCTGCGGTGTGGACAGAGAGGCTGCGGTGTGGACAGAGAGGCTGCGGTGTGGACAGAGAGGCTGCGGTGTGGACAGAGAGGCTGCGGTGTGGACAGAGGCGCTGCGGTGTGGACAGAGAGGCTGCGGTGTGGACAGAGGCGCTGCGGTGTGGACAGAGGCGCTGCGGTGTGGACAGAGAGGCTGCGGTGTGGACAGAGAGGCCAGGCCCGGGTGACGCATGGGGAGATTCCCTAAAAACACGCCACTTTTTTAATGTATGGTGGCAAAGCAGGATGCTACTCTGCCCCAAATGTAACAGGGGGAAACAAAACGGGCACGCTCGCAGACACATAGCTCGTAATTCAGACACACCCTTCAGTTGTCCCCCGGAGAGAGCTTTAATGAAGATACAGAGACATGATGGACTTCTCCCCTGTCTCTCTATATCAAAGTGTGTGAGATAAGCTAAAGCAAGTTAATGCTAACAAGAGTGTGTGTGTGTGTGTGTGTCTGTTAGGGTTGGGTGATATTAAACTAGTATCGTCTATCGTCGATGTTGAGGACATCATTATGTGACAGACAAGGTTAAGCCTATTTGAACTTGACTGGACAGCAGGGTTGGGCAGTGGACAGCAGGGCAGTGGACAGCAGGGCAGTGGACAGCAGGGTTGGGCAGTGGACAGCATACAAGTGACATTCTGAGTATGCCTATTCCTAATTGCTATAGCCTATTTCAATAAGTATGTTATGTAGCCTACAGAACACTAGAGAGGAATGTAGGCCAGACAGAGTAGAGAATTCCACCAAGGCACCGCAAAATGTCCAGTCAGAAAATGTTGTTTCTCTCTTTGGCTCTGTCAGATGCAGGGGCCTTATAGCCTAAACCTTTTTTTATAATGAACACTCCTTAAATCTATTGTGTCTGGCCGTTTTAAAAAACGTAGCTATATTCCCTTGTCTCTCCATTCGATATGAATATGACATTGGACTAATAGGAGCCTATTTCACAGATGCTCTAATAGCCTAAGAAGTTTTTTGTTGTCCTAAAGTTTCCGCTTTTCAAAAGAACAAGAATGAAAGTTCTTAGTCTGTAGGCCTAGGCATACAGTGGTTCCTCCTTTAAAAGTTGTGAGCTTTTGCCGCGGGATTTAGAGGTACCCAGCGTCACGGCTTAATTGCTCCAGACCACCACAGGGGGAGGTAGAGCACTCTTTATGCATTTGGGTCCCAAGGACTGTGATTAGAGCGATGTTGATGTTGTGCCGTGATGCCAGTAGACTCCAGATGGCCTTTGCCGATCGCTCATCATCTTCATCCATCAGTGAGTCGATGGCTTGAATAGTCTTGCTGGAAATGCAGTACAATGTAAAAATGTGCAGACCAGCAGATGATTTCCAGTATTTAAGCATACATTTTTAGCATTATTAGTCCTACAGTACAGTATTGTAGCCTACTGTACCTGATCATTTTCCTGGGCTTTCACGTTCGGCGTAACACAGGCATCTGATGATAGTGTTTGCGAATAGCACCGTGACCATTATCCCCAAGTCGAACAGTATTTTTGAAATGTCTCTAGTAGATTTTCCGTTCCTCCTGAAAGCCTGAATATGCTCACTTAAATGAATCGAGATCCTGGTCATTGTGCTACTGTACAGTATGTTGTTACAAAGTGGCATTATTGAGGGCAGAGATACGCACGACAGCTGATGCATTGGTCCAGAGTCAGGGGTTATTGGTGGAGAGTCAGGCGGCATTGGCAGAGAGTCAGGCAGAGAATAATGCGTTGAAGAGGGCGAGGAATGAGATGGAGTCACAATCCATGTCAGGCACACCTGTGAGCTCTGGAACTCCACCTCCGACAGGCAGAGTCAACATACGTGGCGGGTTCGTTAGGTCCTTGGTTAACCCTAACATTTCCATTCCTCTTCTGACAACAGAACTTGACGAACTGCTCACCAGGCACAGCAAGGGCCTTTCGGACCGAAGATGTGTAACCGAAGAGAGATACCGCGAGTGGACACAGAATACCAACTGGGATGGATCCCGAGGCAAATGTGGCTTACCAGTGAACCTCCGGGGGTTCATCATTAATATTGTGTCTCAGAAGTTTTTGTCCATGACTGATGCAACTCGAAAAAGCAATAAAGGCAGAGTTAATGAGTACCTGAGGTCACCGAGAAAGTCTGGAAATGGCATGCTACCCCTTATGTAAGGAATTAGGGCCTTTACCGTGTTTACTATGTACTGTAGGCTATAGTATGTGTACTTGTCAGACTGCACAGTAGCTTAAAACAGTGTTTTTATCGAATTCAATAATATGTTTGTACCACTGTAGATGCAATGTATTCAAAACAAAATGTCGGTATTTGTTCAACAGCTTTATGCTTTCATTAATAAAAGACCAGATTTGCCCTAACGAAAAATGCACAAAGCATTATGTAATTTTTTAAAAATCTAATTCAATGATATAATTGTACCACTGTTTTTCTTTACAGTAGTGATGGACAGCCGGAGGCATTTTGAAAACATGCTGTGACCATAAGCTTAATAAACATATACATTTTCAAACTGTTTTAAAACATTAAGATAAATTAGTTAAAGAAATAGGCTTCGAACCCTCAACCATTGGACCCGAAGCCCGACTGTGCCATGAAGGTCTGATGTGCTGTATGCATATTAACAGTAGATTATCAGGGACTCAACGAGTAGGCTACCAATAGCGGTCAGTATAATAAATCAATTTAATACACACAATCACAAAGACTCCATCAATATTTTGTTTAGGAAGGTCATAAAAAAAATAAAAAAAATAAGACAATTTTCTATACAGAAAAAAAAAAAAACAGAAGACAGAAATGGAAAGAGGTAAGAATAGAGGAGCAGGGAAGACAGCATATGATTAATGAATTAGTGCTACCCTAATATTCTCTCAGTTCATCACAATTACATTGTGTCTCTAGTGGTGTCTCCTAACCAGCCTTGGGCCCCCAGTAGGCCGAAGGTTATTTTAAGAGCGGGTGAGGTGGCAAATTCTTGACACAACCTAACAGGGTATTTGCAGGACAATGGATTAGCAGGTTTAATAGCCGGCTAATGTAGGTGTGAAAAAGCAATCCACCCAACCAAATCGTCGGGCCTGAAGCCAGCGCGCTATCAACTAGTGTACATCTCAGCTACTGTACATAGTAAATGACTACAATGTCAATACAAGGTTTTACATTACATTTATAACTCAATATCACAGACCAGATTTGCCCTTATGGAAAATGCATGTGGACTGACGGTTTTGTTTCTCTCCGTCGCCCACACGCGCTTTAAACATTTGGATCATAAAACATTTAAAGGCTGACAATGTTTTGACCAAGTTAATCTGCTCATGTTGTGTGTTTTCAATTATTTGTGACATTGTGGTTCTGGAAAAGGTAGTCAGTTCTGTGTGATGTTATGGTCTGTTCAGGGGTACACGCTCCCAGATCAGGATCAGGTAGTCAGTTCTGTGTGATGTTATGGTCTGTTCAGGGGTACACGCTCCCAGATCAGGATCAGGTAGTCAGTTCTGTGTGATGTTATGGTCTGTTCAGGGGTACATCCTCCCAGATCAGGATCAGGTAGTCAGTTCTGTGTGATGTTATGGTCTGTTCAGGGGTACACGCTCCCAGATCAGGATCAGGTAGTCAGTTCTGTGTGATGTTATGGTCTGTTAGGGGTACACGCTCCCAGATCAGGATCAGGTAGTCAGTTCTGTGTGATGTTATGGTCTGTTCAGGGGTACACGCTCCCAGATCAGGATCAGGTAGTCAGTTCTGTGTGATGTTATGGTCTGTTAGGGGTACACGCTCCCAGATCAGGATCAGGTAGTCAGTTCTGTGTGATGTTATGGTCTGTTCAGGGGTACATCCTCCCAGATCAGGATCAGGTAGTCAGTTCTGTGTGATGTTATGGTCTGTTAGGGGTACACGCTCCCAGATCAGGATCAGGTAGTCAGTTCTGTGTTATTTGTGACATTGTGGTTACAATGAACAACATTTCTAATTAAATACCACAGAACAGATTTGCCCTAAGACACGTTTTTTTTAATCGAATTAAATTATATAATTGTTAATTGTATAATATTTTGTTTAGGAAGGTCATAAAAAACCTGAAACAGACAATTTTCTTTCAAAATAACAGAAAAGCATGTTTAAAGATGTATTTCTCTGTGATAGTAGCTGGGGCTATAGTTTTATTTAACCTTTATTTTCTTCATGTCAACAAAATGAAATAACTTGTTATGCTCTTTCTGATAGTGTATAGCAATCAAAACGTCTGGCCTGCATGGACATCTGTACTGTAGGATTATTTGGGAAAGAAATCAAGCTCCAACAAGCTTTAAAAAAGACACCCTCAAAGATGCCCTCTGGTGGTTTCAATGAGCATTAACAGCAAAAATGGCCAACAGTAAAATACTATGCTGTTCCATACAGCAGCATCTTGCGAGCCATGCTGTAGTATGCTGCAACTTTTAAACAAGCAACCACTGTAGGCTATTCTCATTCACAGCTTTATGAGAAATAGAACACACAGTAGGCCTATTAAGAGCACAGGATGATGGAAAGCAATTGTTATCCAGTTCTGAAGATCCATGGAAGAAGAGGCATGGAGAAGAAGCCTTTAGTTACTATGCCTCCAGATTCTGGAATAGCCTGCCAGAGAAAATGAGGGGGGCGAAACTGATTTTGCTTTTCCTTAGGATGCTTTTTTGTTGTTCCGTTGTATTTATTTTTTATACAAATTTGTAGTAAATATTTCAGTTTGTTTTTTCATTGTTTTTCATTGTTTTTCCTGTTAAACACATTGTGTTACATTCCATGTCTGAAATGTGCTGTATAAATAAAGCTTGATTTAATTTGATTTGAAGACGGTATACTTTGCTTCTATCAAGCCCATGATTTATAACCTAACTGACTACGGTAAGACAGTCTGTTAGTTCCTCATCAGTTGACTGTGCCTTTGTTCCATCATGTGCGCGAGACAGAGGCACACAGACACACACATGTTGAATCTCCACCAGAAAAGGATATTAGAAAATATGTGCCTGCACTTAGCCTCTACCCAGGCTTTCAACAACATTATCTTTCATCTTGATTCAGTTGTAGCATGCGATTTATCGCTATAGCCTAACGCTGGTTTTAGCTGAGTTTTTTATTTATTCCAGAAATACTTTTGGGGGGATTGGCTAATATGGGGCAACACCGTGGTCTATCAATATATTTATTAGATGATACAGGGCGACACCGTGTTCAATCCCTACATTTATTAGATGATACGGGGCGACACCGTGGTCTATCACTATATTTTTTAGATGATTCGGGGCGACACCGTGTTCTACCCCTATATTTATTAGATGATTCGGGGCGACACCGTGTTCTACCCCTATATTTATTAGATGATACGGGGCGACACCGTGTTCTACCCCTATATTTATTAGATGATTCGGGGCGACACCGTGTTCTACCCCTATATTTATTAGATGATACGGGGCGACACCGTGTTCTACCCCTATATTTATTAGATGATACAGGGCGACACCGTGTTCTACCCCTATATTTATTAGATGATACGGGGCGACACCGTGTTCTACCCCTATATTTATTAGATGATACGGGGCGACACCGTGTTCTACCCCTATATTTATTAGATGATACGGGGCGACACCGTGTTCTACCCCTATATTTATTAGATGATACGGGGCGACACCGTGTTCTACCCCTATATTTTTTAGATGATTCGGGGCGACACCGTGTTCTACCCCTATATTTATTAGATGATTCGGGGCGACACCGTGTTCTACCCCTATATTTATTAGATGATACGGGGCGACACCGTGTTCTACCCCTATATTTATTAGATGATACGGGGCGACACCGTGTTCTACCCCTATATTTATTAGATGATACGGGGCGACACCGTGTTCTACCCCTATATTTATTAGATGATACAGGGCGACACCGTGTTCTACCCCTATATTTATTAGATGATACGGGGCGACACCGTGTTCTACCCCTATATTTATTAGATGATACGGGGCGACACCGTGTTCTACCCCTATATTTATTAGATGATACGGGGCGACACCGTGTTCTACCCCTATATTTATTAGATGATACGGGGCGACACCGTGTTCTACCCCTATATTTTTTAGATGATTCGGGGCGACACCGTGTTCTACCCCTATATTTATTAGATGATACGGGGCGACACCGTGTTCTACCCCTATATTTATTAGATGATACGGGGCGACACCGTGTTCTACCCCTATATTTATTAGATGATACGGGGCGACACCGTGTTCTACCCCTATATTTATTAGATGATTCGGGGCGACACCGTGTTCTACCCCTATATTTATTAGATGATTCGGGGCGACACCGTGTTCTACCCCTATATTTATTAGATGATACGGGGCGACACCGTGTTCTACCCCTATATTTATTAGATGATACGGGGCGACACCGTGTTCTACCCCTATATTTATTAGATGATACGGGGCGACACCGTGTTCTACCCCTATATTTATTAGATGATACGGGGCGACACCGTGTTCTACCCCTATATTTATTAGATGATACGGGGCGACACCGTGTTCTACCCCTATATTTATTAGATGATACGGGGCGACACCGTGTTCTACCCCTATATTTATTAGATGATACGGGGCGACACCGTGTTCTACCCCTATATTTATTAGATGATACGGGGCGACACAGTGTTCTACCCCTATATTTATTAGATGATACGGGGCGACACCGTGTTCTACCCCTATATTTATTAGATGATACGGGGCGACACCGTGTTCTACCCCTATATTTATTAGATGATACGGGGCGACACCGTGTTCTACCCCTATATTTATTAGATGATACGGGGCGACACCGTGTTCTACCCCTATATTTATTAGATGATACGGGGCGACACCGTGTTCTACCCCTATATTTATTAGATGATACAGGGCGACACCGTGTTCTACCCCTATATTTATTAGATGATACAGGGCGACACCGTGGTTATCACCCAACCCTAGTGTGTGTGTGTGTGTGTGTGTAATAAATGTGACTAGAGAGGAGGGGTGTTGGCGGAAGCACAGTCATGTATGTTGGAGAGAGAGAGAGAGAGAGAGAGAGAGAAACTGTGTGTGAGTGCTTGCATTTGTAGTAACTCTGCATGGTACTGATCAAGAGATTTGGCGATTACTGAAGAACCATCATAACTAAACACCATGTTTGGATTGTGGGGAGAGGGACAGTGCTGCTTCATAACTAAACACCATGTTTGGATTGTGGGGAGAGGGACAGTGCTGCTTCATAACTAAACACCATGTTTGGATTGTGGGGAGAGGGACAGTGCTGCTTCATAACTAAACACCATGTTTGGATTGGGGGAGAGGGAAAGTGCTGCTCACGTGCTGTAAGTGCATGCATGGATGAATGTTTGAGTGTATGCATGCATTCACCTGTCCCATGATGTTACAATACATTTCCTTGATGCAGATGATGCTGAGGACACAGCTGCCAGACTCCTGTAGCTTCCCTGCACCAACGCACCACGAGTCTCTCTCTCATCCAGCCGAAAACACACACACATAAATATACACACAAAGAGGGGCTTATCAGCCACTTCCCTTTCCTCAGCATGTGTGTGTGTTGGAGTGTTTAAGCCCTGTGTGTGGTATAACTAGCTGTCTGAACAGATGGATTCCTACAGCAGCAGGTCACAAGAGGGGTCCAAGTCATTTTTGGACACTCTTCCTCGCACTCCCAAGATTTTGGAGAAAGCGTTCGATCCAAGCTGTGCCGAACAGTGCTGATCCAAGATCCAAGACAATAAGAAAAAGAGAGTGTGTGTGTGTGGACCAATCAGAACTGACTAACTGACCAACTAAAGCCAATGCCAGTGGGCCCAGAGCAATATCACTCACCGCCACACACACACACACAGAGCAGTAACAGGAAACACTATCCCTCTCCCAAAAAGAGCAGTAACTCCAGGCAGTGATAGCAGATAGGTGGAACCACAGAAGGTATGGATGTGACTAATGGACACCCAGGTCTGCTCAGGGGTACATCCTCCCAGATCAGGATCAGGTAGTCAGTTCTGTGTGATGTTATGGTCTGTTAGGGGTACATCCTCCCAGATCAGGATCAGGTAGTCAGTTCTGTGTGATGTTATGGTCTGTTCAGGGGTACATCCTCCCAGATCAGGATCAGGTAGTCAGTTCTGTGTGATGTTATGGTCTGTTCAGGGGTACATACTCCCAGATCAGGATCAGGTAGTCAGTTCTGTGTGATGTTATGGTCTGTTCAGGGGCACATCCTCCCAGATCAGGATCAGGTAGTCAGTTCTGTGTGATGTTATGGTCTGTTCAGGGGTACATGCTCCCAGATCCGGATCAGGTAGTCAGTTCTGTGTGATGTTATGGTCTGTTCAGGGGTACATCCTCCCAGATCAGGATCAGGTAGTAAGTTCTGTGTGATGTTATGGTCTGTTCAGGGGTACATCCTCCCAGATCAGGATCAGGTAGTCAGTTCTGCGTGATGTTATGGTCTGTTCAGGGGTACATCCTCCCAGATCAGGATCAGGTAGTCAGTTCTGTGTGATGTTATGGTCTGTTCAGGGGTACATGCTCCCAGATCAGGATCAGGTAGTCAGTTCTGTGTGATGTTATGGTCTGTTCAGGGGTACATCCTCCCAGATCAGGATCAGGTAGTAAGTTCTGTGTGATGTTATGGTCTGTTCAGGGGTACATCCTCCCAGATCAGGATCAGGTAGTCAGTTCTGTGTGATGTTATGGTCTGTTCAGGGGTACATGCTCCCAGATCAGGATCAGGTAGTCAGTTCTGTGTGATGTTATGGTCTGTTCAGGGGTACATCCTCCCAGATCAGGATCAGGTAGTAAGTTCTGTGTGATGTTATGCAGGGTGTTTTAATGACAGCAGAGCAGCAGAAAGGAGAAAGACAGAGCAATGTATCTGGGTCACTAGAGGCCATGCATTCCAAGTCCCTGCTGAACAAAAGGACAGGAAATTGATCCGTTGCTGGATCCATTGCAAGCCACACACACACACACACACACACACACACACACACACACACACACACACACACACACACACACACACACACACACACACACACACACACACACACACACACACACACACACACACACACACACACACACACACACACACACACACACACACACACACACACACACACACACACACACACACAGTGTATGCAGGGAAGTGAACACCCTTCATCTCCTCACTCTTACACTCCTCCTCAATTATTTAGCTCCAGGTGTGCTACTGTATTCATCAGCCTGTAGCGTCATACAGAGAGTTCCATACCTTCATACTGTGCCTGTGGCATCCTGGGATATACGGTATTACCGTTAGTGCACACAAGGGGCGCTATTTTTCTTTCAAACATAAAAAAACTTTACAAAATGCAAACTACAAGATCTTAATAGTTATAATATATCTAGCTGGCAAACATTTTCTTGTGAATTCCATACTGTAATTAGATCAACTGGCGCATGCTGCATGACAGTTAGTGACTCATAAGGCTCCGGTCTTGTCGTTGTGTGCTTGTAAACAAACACCATGTGAGACGTGACTTCCAAATACCCCGGTATACGGTATATATGGTGTTCCGCCCAAGCCTACTGCTCACTGTGTTGCTCTATCTGTATAGCCCTTTCAAATGACCTAGTGGCCTCACGGGTGGAATGTTATTAATATTTTTCATAATTTCATAATTAATATTTTAAAAAACCTACCGAAGATCTGGTGTTTCTATGTCAAACGGTTATATTCCGGTCTTCTCTGATGTATATAAAGTGTAATATTGTAATGCAAATTAAAAATGTAATACATTTCAACTCTATATCTGACATGGTACAGAGGTCTTCTTTTTTGTAAGCCGATAACCATGGGTGTGAGGTGTATACTTTTGTTTCAAAGTAGATTTCTTTACGACTACCAAGAAACATTCTGTGTGACCCTATTTTACTGCAGTAAATGGTTAAATAGCTCAGTTTTAACGAGTGAAAGAGCACATCTGCAGCACCTACTGCGGTCACGTCACCTTCCTCACCTAGTGCTGCCAAGCTCCTCATGTACCTCCCTCCCTGTCTGTCTGTCTATCCATCTGTCTGTCTGTCTATCCGTCTGTCTGTCTGTCTGTCTGTCTGTCTGTCTGTCTGTCTGTCTGTCTGACTGACTGACTGACTGACTACCTGTCTGTTTGCCTAACTGACAAGACTAACTGACTGCCTGCCTGAGGTAGTGAAAGTATAACTTTTCCTCTGTACAGAAACAGCCAGCCATGAGGATGAGAGAAGAAACAGCCTGATCACTAGAAACACACAGCGATTTTGGACTTTTGAAAGATCTGAGAACATCAATATATGCCTCCCTTGGTGCTCATAATGAAAAAATAGAAGTTCATCCATAATACATCAAATTTCCAATGGAAACTACGAGATCTTGTTGAGAAAAACAGCTAGTTTAATATATCCACTCTGAAACACACACAAGGCACAGCAGACCTGAAGCTATACATCAAAATGAAATCAAATCATTTTCTCATTACTCTGCTTCCTTGGTTAGTTGGGTTTATTTGGGGGAAACTGATTATGTTCTTTGACCGGCCTCTCAGTCAACATTAACTGAAGTAGCTAGCGTTTGTTTAAATGCATTAAATGTATTACAGTATCATTGGTGCTATGTCATCTTAGATGCTTTCGGCTGCAAAGGGAAAACTGTTAATTTAGCAGCATATCCACAATAGACTCAATGTTTTATAGAGAAAGTAACCAGATAGATTTTCTGTTCAAGCTTAAAATAATTTTCCTCACACGCAC
>CM042393.1:8426390-8466390 GCA_023634145.1 Thymallus thymallus | reverse complement strand
ATGCAGTATAATAAATGGCAGGGGTAGTGAGAACATGCAGTATAATGACTGGCAGGGGTAGAGAGAACATGCAGTATAATGACTGGCAGGGGTAGTGAGAACATGCAGTATAATGACTGGCAGGGGTAGTGAGAACATGCAGTATAATGACTGGCAGGGTTAGTGAGAACATGCTAAATGTTGATGTGCTGCGTGCTGATTTCTGTGGCCAAGCTATAAAAGACATCAAACACAGTCAGAGGACCAGAACAGCCTAGAACTGCTCCTCCGATATGACATGCTACTCAGTCTCAACAACACATACAGCAGTCTGCATGAGAAACTACCTGGCCAGGTTGCAATATCAAACATTCAACACAGATTAAATATAACAGACCAGGGTTACCACTACTATGAATATGAATGTGCCAGACGGTAAGGTCATTGTACTCACTTACATACTTCAGGTATGCTATCTGGAGAGGGAGAGCTGGCCTTATGCTACAATGCTTTCTGGTGTTTTCCTGCAGCGAAGACAGTCTAATGATATGTAAAGTTATCAGTCTAGCATGGCTAGCACAGCTGGCCTCAGAGAGGTACTTCTTAAGGCTGAGTGGGATGTTAAAGGTCTCAGTCTAGCATGGCTAGCACAGCTGGCCTCAGAGAGGTACTTCTTAAGGCTGAGTGGGATGTTAAAGGTCTCAGTCTAGCATGGCTAGCACAGCTGGCCTCAGAGAGGTACTTCTTAAGGCTGAGTGGGATGTTAAAGGTCTCAGTCTAGCATGGCTAGCACAGCTGGCCTCAGAGAGGTACTTCTTAAGGCTGAGTGGGATGTTAAAGGTCTCAGTCTAGCATGGCTAGCACAGCTGGCCTCAGAGAGGTACTTCTTAAGGCTGAGTGGGATGTTAAAGGTCTCAGTCTAGCATGGCTAGCACAGCTGGCCTCAGAGAGGTACTTCTTCAGGCTGAGTGGGATGTTAAAGGTCTCAGTCTAGCATGGCTAGCACAGCTGGCCTCAGAGAGGTACTTCTTTTTTTTTTTTTTTTTTTTAGGATATGGCTAGCACAGCTGTGCTAGCCATAGTCTTAGGATATGATCTATTTTTTTTTTTTTTTAACAATATTTTTTATTGAACAGGTAGACAGTAGTGACAATGAAAACTAGCACTCAGAGAGTAGACCACTGCTCAGTTTTTTTCTTTAACCCTATCCCCCATCATTCCCAGTAAACCCCACACACACACATACACATTCACAAACAAACACAGACTACATACCTAAAAACGAGGACCTGGAAAACAAAAGGCACGAGAAAACCAACACAGTACAAGGGAAGGAGAAAGAAGAAAAGAAAAGGGAGGAAAGAAAGATAAGTAAACTAATCAGGGGGTAGTGTCTCTAACTTTTCAAAGTAAGAAATAAATGGCTGCCATTTTTTTGTAAAGTTGAAAGTGGAGCCCCTTATTGAAAATTTAATTTTTTCCATTTGCAAGAAAAACATAACATCCCTGAGCCATTGAGAGATGGATGGGGGGTGGACTGACTTCCAATCCAAGAGTATTCTACGTCTGGCCAGTAAAGAAGTGAATGCAACCACCTCTGCCCGTCTGTGGTTCAAGGAGGACAAGTCAGCAGGGATGCCAAACACTGCTAACAGAGGGCACGGCCGCAAGGCCACACCCAGCACCTCAGACAGTACCTTGAATATAGAGTCCCAATAGCTATTTAAGGCAGGGCATAGGGCAAACATATGAGTGAGATCACAGGGGGAGGCATGGCATCTATCACACTCATCCTTTACGTCAGGGTAAATACAAGCCAGTCTGGCCTTGGAGAAGTGCACCCTGTGTACCACTTTAAATTGGATAAGACCCAGGCGAGCACAAGGTGTCGTGGAGCGTATCCTGTCTATTGCCTCACTCCACCACTCCTGCGTAAACTCAACCCCCATCTCCCGCACCCAAGCAGACTTGATTTTATCAGTGGAATGCCTTACCCGCCCATATGAATGATGTGATGGCCTGGTCAATTGACTTGAAAAAGTTCCTCAGCAGAAAAAGGGGAATAGACTGAAAAAGATAGAGGAATTTAGGCAGACTATTCATCTTAACTGCATTAATCCTTCCTATGAGTGTAAGAGGTAAATTACCCCACCTCTGAAAATCACACTTCATCTGTGTGAGAAGGGGAGCAAAGTTCGCAGAGAAAAGAGAGGGAAAAGACCGAGTCACATTCACTCCCAGATATTGAAAGCCAGAGAGGTACTTCTTAAGGCTGAGTGGGATGTTAAAGGTCTCAGTCTAGCATGGCTAGCACAGCTGGCCTCAGAGAGGTACTTCTTAAGGCTGAGTGGGATGTTAAAGGTCTCAGTCTAGCATGGCTAGCACAGCTGGCCTCAGAGAGGTACTTCTTAAGGCTGAGTGGGATGTTAAAGGTCTCAGTCTAGCATGGCTAGCACAGCCGGCCTCAGAGAGGTACTTCTTAAGGCTGAGTGGGATGTTAAAGGTCTCAGTCTAGCATGGCTAGCACAGCTGGCCTCAGAGAGGTACTTCTTAAGGCTGAGTGGGATGTTAAAGGTCTCAGTCTAGCATGGCTAGCACAGCTGGCCTCAGAGAGGTACTTCTTAAGGCTTAGTGGGATGTTAAAGCGCGTAGTCAAACAGCTTATAAAATCTTAATTCAGTTTAGGGACGACTCTCTAAAGAAAACAAACAACAACAACAACAGGGGATAAACACAGCATGCACTAAGCACACACACATATTTATGCAAACACATACAGCTATAAGCCACGCAAGCTAATAATACTTCCCCCTACACACAAACACACCCATTCTCTGTGAATCTTATAATTATTATTATTTTATTACATTTTAGTCATCTTATCCAGAGTGATTTACAGGAGCATTGGGTTAAGTGCCTGGCTCAAGGGCACATTGGCAGATTTTTCACCTAGTCCGCTTGGTGATTCGAACCAACGACTTTTCGGTTACGGGCCCAACGCTCTTAACTGCTAGGTTACTAGTGTGTGGAAGGTGGAAGGACATGGGCCTCTCAGTAATAGTGGTGTAGAGCGGAGTCTATTGAGAAGGAGGTGGACGAGGGGGGAGGAGGTCTGAATAGAGGGAGGGCAAGGGAAGAGACTCTGATGTGGTAAACACATTGCAAACCCCAGGAAGCAGGGGATGAAAATAAGAGAAAGAGAGAGCTTGAGGAGAGAGCAGTGGGGCTGAGGATCGGGGGAGAAGGAGAAAAGAGGGTTGTGAAGACGATGAAAAACATGCCTGACAGGAGAAGATTAGTATTCCTGTAATACACAGGCCTTCTCTCTTATAGATATTCCTGGCAAGTCATGGCCCTAAAACTAACTGAACTGAACTGAGAGAGGAGAGAGAGGAGAGAGAGAGAGAGAGAGAGAGAGAGAGAGAGAGAGAGAGAGAGAGAGAGAGAGAGAGAGAGAAAGAGAGAGAGAGAGAGAGAGAGAGAGAGAGAGAGAGAGAGAGAGAGAGAGAGAGAGAGAGAGAGAGAGAGAGAGAGAGAGAGAGAGAGAGAGAGAGAGAGAGAGAGAGAGAAAGAGAGAGAGAGAGAGAGAGAGAGAGAGAAAGAGAGAGAGAGAGAGATAGAAACAAGGCCAACAGAAGTCCTACCTCTGAACTCCACACAAATCTATAAGAATAAGAGCCCTGTGAGGTTGACATGCAGCAGAATAAGAGCCCTGTGAGGTTGACTTGCAGCAGAATAAGAGCCCTGTGAGGTTGACATGCAGCAGAATAATAGCCCTGTGAGGTTGTCATGCAGCAGAATAAGAGCCCTGTGAGGTTGTCATGCAGCAGAATAAGAGCCCTGTGAGGTTGACATGCAGCAGAATAAGAGCCCTGTGAGGTTGACATGCAGCAGAATAAGAGCCCTGTGAGGTTGTCATGCAGCAGAATAAGAGCCCTGTGAGGTTGTCATGCAGCAAAATAAGAGCCCTGTGAGGTTCACATGCAGCAGAATAAGAACCATGTCAGATTGTCATGCAGCAGAATAAGAACCCAGTGAGGTTGTCATGCAGCAGAATAAGAACCCAGTGAGGTTGTCATGCAGCAGAATAAGAACCCAGTGAGCTTGTCATGCAGCAGAATAAGAACCCAGTGCGGTTGTCATGCAGCAGAATAAGAACCCAGTGAGGTTGTCATGGAGCAGAATAAGAACCCAGTGAGCTTGTCATGCAGCAGAATAAGAGCCCTGTGAGTTTGACATGCAGCAGAATAAGAACCCGGTGAGGTTGTCATGCAGCAGAATAAGAACCATGTCAGGTTGACATGCAGCAGAATAAGAACCATGTGAGGTTGTCATGTAGCAGAATAAGAACCATGTCAGATTGTCATGCAGCAGAATAAGAACCCAGTGAGGTTGTCATGCAGCAGAATAAGAACCCAGTGAGGTTGTCATGCAGCAGAATAAGAACCCAGTGAGGTTTTCATGCAGCAGAATAAGAACCCAGTGAGGTTGTCATGCAGCAGAAACAGGGGCCTGTGCTCTGTAGTTCTGTCACTAAGCAGATAGGCATAGGTATTAAACAAATGTTTTATTCATGAGTGTTCTTAGTGGAACGTATGTTAGTCTCTGCATGCACCGCACCGCACTCCCCTCACTCTCTGAATACAGAGTGACAACTGGTTATGAAAAACAGGATTATAACAGGGATGTAAATAAATCCGAGTCACATTAAGATATTCCCTAATCTGTTGAGGGGATTAGGTGATGATACCCTGTCAGGCAGCGGGGAGATCAAATGGAAACACAACATAGAGAACAGGAGGGAGAGAAAATAGGATGGTTGTGTGGCAAGTTTGACTTTGAACAATATGTTTGTTTGCGCAGGCAAAGCTGAGTTCAGGTAAGGTGCAATATCTAGCCGCGGCAGAAAGGAAAATCCACTTTGACGGTAAACAAGGTCAAAATCACATTTTATTTGCAACATTCTTGGTAAACAACAGGTGAAGACTAACAGTGAAATGCTTACTTACGGGCCCTTCCCTACAATGCAGAGAGAACAATAAATCAAATCAAAAGGTAATCAGTGAAAAGAGAAGAAACTACTAAAACAACAAACCACAAATTGAGAGAGACAGAGAGAGAGACAGACAAAGAGCGAGAGAGCGAGAGAGTGAGACAGACAAAGAGCGAGAGAGCGAGACAGACAAAGAGCGAGAGAGCGAGACAGACAAAGAGCGAGAGAGCGAGAGAGTCAAAGAGCAAGAGAGCGAGACAGACAAAGAGCGAGAGAGCGAGAGAGCGAGACAGACAAAGAGCGAGAGAGCGAGAGACAGACAAAGAAGGAGAGAGCGAGAGAGAGAGAAGCGTACTGGTCTGTGGAGACCTGAATGCTTGAACAGCAGAAGAACTAGACACTATTAACAGTCATGGTGACAAACACCTACAGGGAAGCAACAACCTTTCCCTTCCCACATACCCCTCCAGAAACAACTATGACAAAGTGGAAAAACAAAAATGGGGCCCAGCTCCTGCAGCTCTTTCGAACACTGGGTCTATACATAGTCAATGTAGGCTAAGAGGGGACTCTTTTGGTAGGTACACCTACATCTCATCCCTTGGCAGCAGTACTGTAGACTATTTTATCACCAACGTCAACCCAGAATCTCTCAGAGCCTTCACAGTCAGCCCACTAACACCTCTCTCAGACCACAGTGTATCTGAGAAGAGCGGAAGTAAAGTAAACCAAAACTAAGGCTAAATCTACTTGTGTTTTGTAGACTTCAAGAAAGCATTTGATTCAATTTGGCATGAAGGTCTTTTTTATAAACTAATAGAAAGTGGTATTAGAGGGAAAACATATGATGTTATTAAATCAATGTACACTAAAAACAAATGTGCGGTTGAAATTGGCAACAAGCAAACAGACTTCTTCTCTCAGGGATGTGGAGTGAAACAGGGCTGCTCAATAAGTCCAACACTATTTAATCTCTTAAGGATCGGACCCTTTTTTTAAATTTTATCCTAAAAAGACATACCCAAATCTAACTGCCTGTAGCCCAGGACCTGAAGCAAGGATATGTATATCGTGGATACCATTTGAAAGGAAACACTTTGTAGGAGAATATAATACATTAGATCTGGTTAAATATAATACAAAGAAAGGGGGGGTGGGGGGGTTTGTCACATCATCTTTGAAATGCAAGAGAAAGGTCTTAATATTACTTAGGAGTCAAGGCACAATTTAGATTTTGGCCACTAGATGACAGCAGTGTATGTGCAACATTTTAGACTGATCAAATGAACCATTGCATTATTGTTCAAAATGTTGTGCACTCTCCTCAAACAATAGCATGGTATTCTTTCACTGTAATAGCTACTGTAAATTAGATTAACAAGAATTTAAGCTTTCTGCCCATATAAGAAATGTCTATGTCCTGGGAAATCACATTAGCACACGTTAGCTCAAACGTCCCGAACATCAGACAGGATGGCATTGTCTCCCTCAATCCGTTCAATGGCTACTGCTATAGGTTTCAGGAGTTTCAGGCTGCTTACCACTCTCTCCCAAAATACATCATCCAGGAGGATCCTCTTGATGGGGCTGTCCATATCGGCAGACTGTGATATGGCCATTTCTTGGAGAGACTCCTTTCCCTCCAGGAGACTGTCAAACATGATGACAACACCACCCCAACTTGTGTTAATGGGCAGCTTCAATGTGCTGCTCTTATTCTTCTCACTTTGCTTGGTGAGGTAGATTGCTGCAATAACTTGATGACCCTTCACATAAATAACAATTTCCTTGGCTCTCTTGTAGAGTGTATCCATTGTTTTCAGTGCCATGATGTCCTTAAGGAGCAGCACAGCCAATGGGTGTGATGTGAGGGTTGGACTCCTCCACTTTAGACCAAGCAGCCTTCATGTTCGCAGCATTGTCTGTCACCAGCGCAAATACCTTCTGTGGTCCAAGGTCATTGACGACTGCCTTCAATTCATCTGCAATGTAGAGACCGGTGTGTCTGTTGTCCCTTGTGTCTGTGCCCTTGTAGAATACTGGTTAAGGGGTAGAGATGATGTAGTTCATTATTCCTTGCCCACAAACATTCGACCACCCATCAGAGATGATTGCAATACTGTCTGCTTTCTCTATGATTTGCTTGACCTTCACTTGAACTCTGTTGAACTCTGCATCCAGCAAATTAGTAGATAAAGCATGTCTGGTTGGAGGGGTGTATGCTGGGCGAAGAGCATTCAGAAATCTCTTCCAATGCACGTTGCCTGTGAGCATCAGAGGTGAACCAGTTGCATACACAGCTCGGGCAAGACAATCATAATTTCTCTGACTACTGTCGTAACTCTGTCTATCATTAAAATGGTGACTACTATTTATTGAATAATTACCTACATCTAATTATGGGATTTAAATTAATCCTACAATAATTAGCTCATTAGGATTCCAGGGGCACCTCAGAGATACTGAGTTACTACTCTCCAAATTTAACTCAAATGTTTGTCCAATCTTAAAATATATAGCAGCCCTTATTTTAATGAATGTTGCCCTCATCAGTCTCGTCCTAGAACGGTCATGAGTCCGTCAATCTGCACAAACCCCAGCGCAAACTGATCCTTCCGTATACACAAAAACTCCTCATTTAGCAGGCTCAAGCAAGCTAAAACCCACATGGTAGCAAAAACTAACTAGCAGAAATGTTTAACAAGTTTGAAATGATTTAAACACACTTTGCTGTAGGCTACTATTTACTAGTTAACAAAAAATCATGTATGTTATATAAAATATATTCACCCCACCCAGTATTGTAATCAAAACTTACCAGCAAGCATGTAGTCCTTGGCTCAAACAGTGTAGTAGTGTGGGCTCAATAGCATCTCATTAGTGTGCAAGATCTTGAGAATCAACTGCACATGTGATGGAATAATGCACTGTGCATGCAGAGGGTTGCAATTCCATTGAATTGGGGATAGTTTAACTAAAATACTCTATAAGACCTAGAATTGCCTAGGTTCACTGTTATAAGCTAACTTTTTGGATGAATTTAAGCAAAATTCCCAGGCTTAACTTCCCATGGAAAGTTTACGACCATTAGCAACCCTAGCTCACTCTGATCCAGAGGAGAGGTAGAGACAGAGCTGCATTTCCTAATACACTGTGACAAATACTCAGACCTAAGAGAATCTTGCTTTCCCCAAATTATCATTCAGTACAAAGAATTTCAAACTATAAATGATTAAGAAAAAATCTCATATTTGTTGGGCCAAATATCTGTTCTCCTGCCACAACCTGAGGGACAGCCAGTGAAAAGTACAATGTAATGTCAATAATATTTACCATTTAGTTTTGTTTTGGCTTTATACCATGTCATGTGTCTTCTCAGTCCGGTTGAGACTGGTCTACTACTATTGCTTTAATGTATTATTATTCTCATTAATATTGTTGGTTGTTGTTGTTGTTGTTGTTACTGTTAATGGTAATGGTAATCCCATTTACACTACTACTATTATTATTGCTGTTGGTCCCACCATTTCTTTCTATACACTCTTCGAGAAAAAAGGGTTCTTCAGCTGTCCCCATAGGATAACCCTTTAAAGAACCCTTTTTGGTTCCAATTAGAACCATTGTGGGTTCCATGTAAAACACTCTGTGGAAATGGTTCTCCTATGAGGGCTCCACTACTGTCTAATACAATGCAGGTAAACACTAGAGGAGACTTCTCCTCCCCTCTCCTCTCCTCTCCTCTCTCCTGCTCTCTACCCTCCTCTCCTGTGGCCAGGTCAAACTTATGACATGCCAGCAACAAACGCTGACACTACACATCCAAGTATATCTGACCAAATTATGAAAGAATTGTACTTTTGAATTCCGTAAAGTCAGTGTGGACAAGGTGAAAAAATTATTGTTGTCTATCAACAATGACAAGCCACCGGGGCCTGACAATCTGGATCAAAAGTCTTCTATTTAAGCCTACTAGAAAGTGTGTGCCTTCAGGCCTGGAGGGAAGCTAAAGTCATTCTGCTACCAAAGAATAGTAAAGCTAACCTTTACTGGCTCAAATAGCCAACCAATCAGCTTATTACCAACCCTGTGTACATTTCTGAAAAAAAAACAGACTTTCAGCACGCTTATAGGGAAAGACACTTATACAAATGACTGATGATTGGCTGAGAAAAATGTATGACAAAATTATTGTGTGGGCTGTCTTGTTAGACTTCAGTGACACTTTTGACATTATCGATCATAGTCTACTGCTGGAAAAACGTATGTGGTATGGCTTTACACCCCATACTATAATGTGGATAAAGAGTTACTTGTCTAACACAGAATTGAATTGAATTGAATTGAATCAATATGTTTTGACCATGACAGTTTACAATCCAGGGTTACTCCAAGCAGTTTAGTCACCTCAACTTGCTCAATTTCCACATTAGTCATTACGAGATGTAGTTGAGGTTAGGGGTTTAGTGAATGATTTGTACCAAATACAATGCTTTTAGTTTCGGAAATATTTAGGACTAACTTATTCCTTGCTACTCATTCCGAAACTAACTGCAGCTCTTTGTTAAGTGATGCAGTCATTTCAGTCGCTGTAGTAGCTGAAAAAAATAAGTAAGGGGCCTAAACAGCTACCCTGGGGAATTCCTGATTGTACATGGATTATGTTTCAGAGGAGACAGATAGATTGATAGATAGATGGTGGGATCAGTCTGTGACTGAAAGTGCTGCTCTGCAACCATGGCGTGCAGATGGTGGCTGACGTTGTCCATGATGGCCAGCAGTTTGGCCAGGATCCGTCTCTCCGCCACCTCCTCTAGAGTGTCAAGGCTAATCTCCAGAACACCCTACAATTGCGGAGTCATCCGAGAACTTCTGTAGTCTCTCCAGCTCTCTCTTCACTTGGTAGAGCTAAGATGGGGAGAAGTCTGTCCATATTAAAGGGCTCTGCCTTCTTAACAACAATATCAACAAGGCAGGTCCTACGGGCCCTAGTTTTGTTGCACCTGGACTACTGTTCAGTAGTGTGATTAGGTGCCACAAAGAGGGACTTTGCAGTTGGCTCAGAACAGTAGTCCAGTGACACCAGTCTACCAGTCTATAAGGCTCTGCCAGTGACACCAGTCTACCAGTCTCTGTCTACCAGTCTATCAGGCTCTGCATGTGATACCAGTCTACCAGTCTATCAGTCTACCAGGTATCTGTCTACAATTTTGTCAGTCTAACCATCTACTAGTCTGCCAGTCTAATAGTCTGCCAGTCTGCCAGTCTGCCAGTCTAATAGTCTGCCAGTCTAATAGTCTGCCAGTCTAATAGTCTGCCAGTCTAATAGTCTGCCAGTCTATTAGTCTGCCAGTCTATTAGTCTACATGTGTATCTCTCTATCCTAATTTCCCCTCTCTTCCAGTCTATCACTCTTGCTCGCACTTTGTTTCTCTCACCTCTGTTTCTCCTCTCAATTCAAGTCTACCAGTCCACCAGTCCACCAGTCTGTCTAACAGTCTAACAGTCTATCAGTATACAAGTTCATCAGCCCACCAGTCTGTCAGTCTAACTGTCCATCAATGATCCCAAAACAGCCCGGGTGGTTCCGCTCCATAAGAAGAGCAATAAAACAAACACAGGAAACTACAGGCCTGTGTCGATCCTCAGCACCTTATCCAAAGTTGTTGAGTGATTCGTTTTTAATCAACTTGAGGGATACCTTCTTGAGCACAAACTTCTTTATAAACTCCAATCTGGCTTTAGAGCAGCTCATTCCACTGATACTTGCCTTATCCATCTTTTTGACCACATCAAGCTGGAAAGTGAGAAAGGGAACTATACAGGTATGGTCATGTTAGACTTGCAGAAAGCTTTTGACACTGTGGACCATGATATTCTCCTGATGAAACTGAAATGCATGAGTCTAAATGATGTATCAGTAAATTGGTTTAGGTCTTATCTGACCAACAGAACACCAGTATGTCATGTTGGGGAAGTTCTGTCAGAGGCCAAAGAAATATCCTGTGGAGTACCGCAGGGATCAATTTTAGGGCCTCTCTTATTTCTTATTTACGTTAATGATATGCCAGATACAGTAAAGTGCAAAGTCCTGCTTTATGCTGATGATTCAGCCATACTGGTATCAGGGAAGGATACAGTTGACATAGAGGAGACCCTGAGTAAGGAATTGCATTTTGTTAGAGATTGGTTGACTGACAACAAACTGTTGCTACATTTGGGAAAAACTTAATCGATTTTGCTTGAAACAAAACATAGATTGCTTAGGGCTGACAAGATAAAAGGTAAGGCAATTAAATCTAAAACAAGTGTAACTTATCTTGGCGTTTCCTTAGATCAATCCCTTTCTGGAGACCTGATTTTACTGCAAACAAATTGTAATTTTTATATCGTAACACTAGATATTTTAACATCAAAGTTAAGAAAATGCTTGTCTCAACCTTCATTCAGTGTCATTTGCAGCTTGTTATAGTGGGCTATCAAAAAAGTTGAAAAAGAGATTGCAAAATAATGTTATCAGGTATATGCTGAATGTCCCCCCTAGGACCCACATAGGGGTAAAGGAGTTCCAGGAGGTGGGCTTGTTACCTTTGGAGTCCAGAGTGGACCAACTTAAACATATGTTTAACATCTTAAATTATTATGCCCCAGGTTATATGAAAACCCACATCGATATGGTCTATAACCAACACAGTTACAATAGTAGAGCTAGTGTTATGTCTTGTAAAATCCCAAGAGTAAACAGTCCTGCAAGGATCATGTTCTTCTATACAGGCATTTGTCTATGGAATAGCCTCCCCTTGGAGATCAAGCAAAGAAAAAGTAGAAATAGCTTTAAAAAGCAGGCAAAGGTTTTTATTTGGACAACGTTGTCTAAGTTAGAGAAACCACTTCACTGCCCCTTGTGCCTCCTACTGCTGGTCAGGTGTATTTATTCGAATGATAGGTAGGATGTGCAATGAATAGATTGTTATAATGTGAAATTAATATAGTCGATTTTTAAGGTTATGGAAAAGTGCAGTGGATAGTACCACTTTTTAGGATGTTAATATAAATGAATGTATTTATGGTTGTTTGTCATTTTGTTTTTGTCTTTTCATCTTTACATGCGTTATTGTTTTTACCAGAGGACCACTTTGGAAACAAGCATTTTAATTAATACTTTCAAGTGATATCCTCTGGGTCCACATTGTACATTTTGTTCCATTTATCTGTAACCCAAAATAAATTCAATTAAATTCAGTCTATTAGTCTACATGTGTATCTCTCTATCCTAATTTACCAGTCTTTCACTCTTGCTCTCCCTTTGTTTATCTCACCTGTTTCCCCTCTTAATTCAATTTAATTCAGTCTATCAGTCTACCAGTCTATCAGTCCACCCGTCCACCCGTCTGTCAGTCTACCATTCTACTAGTCTACCAGTCTATCTATCTGTGTCTCTCTATCCTAATTTCCCCTCTCTTTCAGTCTGTCACTCTTGCGCTCGCTTTGTTTCTCCTCTCAATTCAATTCAATTCAAGGGCTTTATTGGCATGGGAAACATATGTTAACATTGCCAAAGCAAGTGAAGTGCATAATAAACAAAAGTGAAATACACAATAAAAATTTACAGTAAACATTAAACTCACAGAAGTTCCAAAAGAATAAAGAAATGTCAAATGTCATTATGTATATATACAGTTTTGTAACAATGTGCAAATAGTTAAAGTACAAAAGGGAAAATAAATAAACATAAATATGGGTTGTATTTACAATTATGTTTGTTCTTCATTGGTTGCCCTTTTCTTGTGGCAATATGTCACAAATCTTGCTGCTGTGATGGTACACTGTGGTATTTCACCCAGTAGAAATGGGAGTTTATCAAAATTGGGTTCTGTGTAATCTGAGGGAAATATGTGTCTCCAGGGCCGGAGTGGGGCCACTTTTCAGCCCGGGGGTTTCAGGCCCAAGACCGGCCCACTTTTTGTCATGGTGGAATTCCAAATTAGCATTTTTTCCAAATTGGATAAATGAAGCAACAGTTCAGCTCTTACTATTGTGTAGTTTTTATTAATACCATGGTGCAACAAATAATGTAAAGGTTAAATAATAATTAACTTAATGAGCTTCGTAGCCTATTCTTCACAAATTTTAAAATTGAGAAGCTTCTCTCACATGCAACCTGTGTGATGGACAAAGTCAACAGAAACTTATATGCTAACCCAATTACATGATAAGCATCTGTGAGGAGGTTATACTGTGAGAGTATTAAATGGACACAAATGGCACAGTTTTTGCAGGAGGAACAGGTCCTGCTTTCAAGTTCCATCTCTGGTTCTTCCATATATGGCACTCCACCACTATCGTCCTGACCTTCCTGTGTCACCTCACTACATGTCCTGACAGTATAACCTTCAAGAGAGGACTGTTTCAGTCTGTCCCACTGGTATGCCAGGCTAGAAAGCTCAGTTTGTAATGTGCTAACAGTAGCTCTGTCATCAAACCTAAGCAGACATTTGCTGATTTCCTGGAGTGCTGAGTTAGGGAGCCCATTTATCTTAATTTCAGGAAAGTTTTTAGGGTCAAGACAAGCAAAAGTATTGCATTGCATTTCCTATCTATGCTACCTGCCACAGTGTCCAGAATAACATTATGGACATTCACCTCAAAGGCAGCGTCAGATGAGGCTACTGGTTCATCAACTAAAAGCTCTCCTGGCATTCTTTTCTTTTTTCGGGCACGCTTCTCTGGAAGTGCAGTCTGCACAACTAGTTCATAGTTGTCCATCTCTTCCAGCTTTTCATTGGCCCAACTCAAACTTATCAGCTGCCACTTTCACTCCCTCAAAGTCCCTGACATATTTTTTGAGGTTATCCTTTGTCCCCTCAACCAGACGCTGAGCTGACAAAATATCCATTCCGTGTGTCTGTAGGTACTTGGAGAGGGGGGATGTATGTTGGAAAATGCGAAGGAAAGTTTGAGCAATGAGGATAATATCATATTTCAGAAGATTTTCAATTAATCCTTTTGCTTTGACCCTCACTGTTGACTTCATACTTCCATCTTCCTCAAAAGAGGCTAGGGTCAGCAGCAGGTCAACAAACAATGCATCCTGGGGATTACCAAAACTCCCAAAGACCTTAGTGAGAGCTTGATCCTTAGCCCACCTATTGGGCTCAGTCTCCTGTGACGTTTGTCCTCACTTGTCTCTTCCCAAGTCTGCATACGTTTATAAGACTCCCTGAGGAAAAATGCCACATCATTAAGTAGTGAGAAGAGAGATGCACTCTCTATGACACTGCCTGTTGTGTCTGCCAGTACCAGATTTAAAACATGTGCATAACACCAGACATGAATTTGTGTTGGAGACTGTTCAGACAGGAATGCAGAGAACCCTTTATACGGTCCCTGCATATTTGCTGCACCATCAGTGGAGTTGCCCACACACCTGCCAATGTCAATGCCCAGTTTGTCTAATGTGTTCTTTAGTAGCTGTGTCAGATATTTACCTGTGGATATTTCACAGTTCACCACAGCAACCAACCGCTCATGAATTACATCTGTGACATATCTGACAATGATAGCACACTGGTCCTTTGATGTGACATCTTGAGTTATATCAATCTGAACCGAAAACAGTCCCGCCTCTCTAACCTCATCTGAAACTGTGCCCTTTATGACCTGGCTGAAAGCAACTTTCCCAACAATGTCCTTTGATAGCAGAGTCACAAGAGATCCTCTACCTTTTGCACCAGTGTCATGATGCTTCTTGCTTTGCTCAATACAACTGCTAATGTGCTGTTGAAGGCACAGATCATAACGACTCAAAAGTATTACCAACTCTAGAAAGTTGCCATGATTGACTGCAGTATCTTCTAGTGTATAAGCAGCCTCTGCTTTATCCCCTCTGTAACTAAGTCCACAGGCCAATTACTTTTATCACATCTATTATGCGTTCCATCACCTGACGCTTCTTCTTCACCTGCTCATGATGCAAAGACATTTGTTTGTCTGCCAGAAGGCTTTTTATATCTGCCCTTTTAGCCAACAGAAAGTAAGCATCAGCACTATCTCTGTGGATCTTACTTTTCTCATGCTCTTCTATCCGCTGATGAACATGTTTCCATGTTTTCATACCTCCTTTATGAAAGGACTATCACTTGCAGCAGGTGCAAATGCCAAACACACAGAACAATACAGAGACTGTGTTTTTTCACTGTATGTCAACCACTTGCGGTTGGTGCCATGCTTGCTGTGAAAAACTTTAGCTAGTAGGTGATGTTTTGTGGGCTGCTGAGGATGGTAATTTAAAAATGTGTCTAGATCCTGTGCTTGAGGGTGAGCAAAATAATCAAAATGATAGGCTTCCTCATCTACACTTGCATCTGCCTGTGCCTCTGGGATCTCTTGCAGGGCTGTTGTCTCACTGGATGCTGTCTCTATATCTGCTCTTTCAGCATCTGACTCACCTGTATTGCATAACAAAAAGGGCAGAAGGGCATATACCAGGGGTGTCAGACTCAGATTAGGCAGTAGGCCAGGTTTGTTGGAATGAGACCTCATGGGGGCCGTCATTGCCAATTTTTTTCATATTTTATTTAATATTTCCAAATGTATTCAAAAAATAATACTTTTTTAATCAAAAAACGTGATACCTACTCTCAGATAAATGAGGCCTATGATTAATCAGATGCAAATAGAAATATAAAACCAGTCCTAATTGAAAGAAAACAAGTTGACAAAAAGATTGAATCCAATATTGGGTGATAATATAGTATAATGAGAGATTTATAAGCTATTTTTTGTAGGCCGGGAACACCACAAGTCTGACTGTGCCATTTTGTACAAAATAAACGTTTTTCAAAACAAATGGTGAAAAATTTAAGTAGACCAGTGTGATCAACAGTGCCAATTTGTTTCATATTTTATGTAATATTTACAAATGTATTGAAGATTGAATCAAATATTGGGTGATTATATAGCATAACAAGTGATTTATAAGCTATTTTTTGTAGGCCTGTAATTGTTGACCGGGAACACAAAAGGTGTTATAGGGTTTTGAACACAACCTGAGGGTTAAATAACTTTAATTCATATTGTTTACTCTGGTATCCTCTCTACCTGTCCCTGTAGTCATCATGGCCTCCTCATTTTCAGCGGGGGACTGGCTTATCTGCTGCTCAGAAGCTAATAAATAATAATTAAGAGGTCATTTTACTGCATACACAGATCAAGCTTGAGTTTTGTTATCAATATTAAATTGCATAATATTTGCAAAGTCTATGAATCGCCATGTATTGGGTGATATAAAAAGGCTAATATTTTAATTACATTTTATATTTTGCTTGTGAATAGGTTGACAACGCTACAACGGTATTAGCCGAATAATTAAGCTGCAGCGTTGCTAATGCTAATCATTACTAGGTCTCTCTCTCTTTACCTGTTGCCACTTGTGTTTGTGCTCTTGAAAATAAATCTGTAAGCTTGGCACATTTGGCAGCATCCTCCTCCAATGCCTTTCTTTTTTTCAACCTGGCTTTTTCAGCCCCTCCTGGTCTCTTCCTCCCATCCATCCTCCCTGACGCGTACCGTAGGGCCGGCCCAGAGAAAACGTTTTGGAAAAGACGGGCTATGGACCCAACCAACTCTATGGGAGGGGAGGGGAGAACTCCCTCATATGGTACAACCTCATGCAGAAGCTGCGCGCTGTGGTGTCAGAATGCGGAACGTGTGTAGCCTAATGTAACTAACGTGACAAATGTAAAAAAAATAAAAATAAAAGAAAATTCCTCGACCGGCCCAAAAGTGAAGCGGCCCACCCGATTCTCCCGATTGCCTCTCTCTACCTCCCTCTCTCTACAGCCTTCCTTCTCCCTTTATCGCCCTCTCCCCTCCCCCTTCACTACTTCCCTCGCTCCTGTGCCCCTGTCAGCATGACCCAGGTTTTCCTCCTGTGGCAGGGACCATTCTCGTTACCACGCAGACAGCCCATAAAGGCCTGTGAAATATTCTCTCCCCCAGCACAGACCTACAGCCCTATAAATCACCACAGCCACACAGCAGCTATAGCAGCCCACATTCAAATCAATGGCAGGCTATAGGCCCAACAGTCACGTCACGTGCCTGTCCATGAGGGGACAGAGGAGGGGTGGGAGGGAGAGGTTGTTAGGAGAGAGGAGGATTAGAAGGGAAGGGGTACTGTGGATAGAGGGAAGGTAGGAGAACGGTAGGAGAGGGAGAGAGAGAGAGAGAGAGAGAGTAAGCTACAGGCAGCTCCCAGAATCTGTTTTCCTTGTTCCATAATATCTGAGATAGTGAAAAGCACAGAGAGAGTAATGAGAGATGAACCTGGAGAAGATTCCCCTAAGCAAGCTGGGCCTGGGGCTCAACCAAATCAATTAGACCCAACCAAGAGTACACAGTGGCAGAATACCTGACCACTTTGACTGACCCAAACTTAAGGAAAGCTTTGACTATGTACAGACTCAGTGAGCAGGCCAGCATCCCAGAGTCGCCTCTTCACTGTTGACGTTGAAACTGGTGTTTTTCGGGGACTATTTAATTAAGCTGCCAGTTGGACTTGTGAGGAGTCTGTTTATCAAACTATACACTCTAATGTACTTGTCCTCTTGCTCAGTTGTGCATCGGTGCCTCCCACTCCTCTTTCTATTCTGGTTAGAGCCAGTTTGCGCTGTTCTGTGAAGGGAGTAGTACACAGCGTTGTACGAGATCTTCAGTTTGTTGGCAGTTTCTCGCATGGAATAGCCTTCTTTTCTCGAGTTTCAGAAGAAAATTCTTTGTTTCTGGCCATTTTGAGCCTGTAATCGAACCCACAAATGCTGATGCTCCAGATACTCAACTAGTCTAAAGAAGGCCAGTTTAATTGCTTCTTTAATCAGCACAACCGTTTTCAGCTGTGCTAACATAATTGAAAAAGGGTTTTCTAATGATCAAATAGCCTTTTAAAATGATAAACTTGGATTAGCTAACACAATGTGCCATTGGTTGCTGATAATGGGCCTCTGTAAGCCTATGTAGATATTCCATAAGAAATCTGCCGTTTCCAGCTACGATAGTCATTTACAACATTAACAATGTCTACACTGTATTTCTGATCAATTTGATGTTATTTTAATGGACAAAAAAATGCTTTTCTTTAAAAAACAAGGACATTTCTAAGTGACCCCAAACTTTTGAACGGTAGTGTATGCAGATGGACAGTGTGACACACACACACACACACACACACACACACACACACACACACACACACACACACACACACACACACACACACACACACACACACACACACACACACACACACACACACACACACACACACACACACACACACACACACACAAAGGGTCTGTAGTTCACATAGCCTCACATAAGATACCTCTGAATTAAAATACACACAGTGTCAATACAAGGCTGTTATTCTAACAGTCCTACACCCAACAGCAGCGAGAGAGAAAGCGATAGAGAGAGAGAGAGACAGAGAGGGGCCCTAAGGCTTCTAATTGCCTCGACAATAATGAGCTAATGCTACTGCAACACCTAAAACCCATTGATTTCAGGAGAGGTACTGTATTATTAATATAGTAGAATATGATACTATTGAAGACAGATATTCTCTTTCGGACTTCTCATCTCTGTGGCCTGTTTATGCCATGTCATCTCTGTACCCTATCCAAGCAGTGTCATCATCAGTAAGATTAGTTCTGCTATAATAAGGCTTGGGTTACCGAGAGCAAAGTAACCTGTTCTCAATAACAGGACCATGGACAAAAGAGCAAGGGTTGATGCTGTGACTGCACTAGACCCAACACACACACACACAAACCAAACGCTCCCCCCGCCCCACCCCTAAAGTGGGTCTCAGTCTGTCTATGAGATATAGAATAGGGGGGGGGGTTGTGTGGGGGAGGGAGCGTGGGGGGGTTGTACAGTAGGAACGCTCCTCATCCCCCAGCAGCAGGTGTACTGTGTGACCCTGGGACACCCTGCAGCAGGATAGCAGGATACACCTGACTGTGACAGAGGAGCTGGATACCTCACAGTCACACACTGTGACTGGTAGAACAGGAGCCATACCCCCCTACAGTACCAGAATGCCAAGCTCTATTGTTTCCTGTAAGTGTACCTATTTGTGTACCTTTCTACCAGCATGACGTTTACACTATCAGTTACAAATAAGCATCGTGTTAGCCTTGACCCAGAGCTAGCATGGCTTTGAAACATACAGCCTCCATGATGCCTCCACTATAAAGTATACCATTCCTTTATATGGATGGGTAGGTTTAATCTGAGTGGTAGCACAGGATTCCTACAGGCTTAGGGTGAATTGATTAAGACCCTGCCCTTTGACCTGATGTGTTACAATTAAAGTATGACCCAAAACTGAGTAGGGGGAAAGGAACTCAATATACTTTATAATAATTCAACCATATTGAAACTGTGTAGAAATTAGAATGGACCTACATTCATACAGTTTATCACTGAAATGAAAGGGAGCATCGAAAATTCCCAAAACGATGGATAGAGGACTATCTTTCGCTAATTTTGAGGGCGAGGAAATATAACACATTTTTAGTGCACCCTTCCAGACCTCATTGAAGACCGAATGTGGCCCCCGGGGCAACATGGGTTTGACATCGCTGTAAAGTATGTGTGTGTGTGTGTGTGTGTGGGGGGCTTCACTGCATGTTTGAGACTAGGGTAGGATGTGATATTTGGCATTTATCCTGGCATTACTGTGTGCTGAAAGATGTGACACAGGCTGTAGTGCCGCCTCAGCACTGTGATGCAGTGCTTTTGATCCTGTTTTTTGCTAACAATGCCTGCAGTACCCCAGTCGGCCTTCAACTTCTGTGCATCAAAGAGAGGGGGCAGTCTTTCTCCCCTGGGCTAGTGGGAACAATCCAGTATTAGTAATTGAGGGCACTGCCCTTCAAATAACAAGATCAACTCACTTCAATCAGGACAAAGGCGATGTTTATAGATCTGTTGCAGTATTGTGACATGAGAACTCATTAAAAACTAATCTCATCTCTTTCCCATCAAGTATCGCCAATAATTCTCATCTGTAGCCAATCAATGTTAGACAAGCTTGTAAATGTCACGCTGTGCAGAGGAACACAAATATTAGGAGTGTGCATTGCAGCGCTGCTATAGGGGACATGGGAAGATGTTAATCAATTGACCACTATAATATAACCGTTCAACCAATTAGCTGTGTGACAAATGCTTAATGCAGGGGTAACAAACGTAGAGTGGTCCAGTCCTGCCTGTGGGTGGTTTGAGTTAAACAATAGAATGAACATAGAAATGTGAGTTATAGATCTGTCATTCTCACTGAAAGCAAGTCTAAGAAACTGTATATCTGTTGTTCTATGAGAACCGTTTCTATGCTTCCTGTTCTTCAGTTTTGTTTTTGTATACCAGCTTCAAAACAGTTGAAAATATGCAAAAATCGCTCCGCCATTTCCTGGTTGCTAAAATTCGAATAGTTTGCCTAATTTCAGTTTGTGACAAAACAAGCAGTAATTGTGTAGATAATCATTGTACCATCTAAACCACTGTGAAATATATTTTCCATAACCAAAAATATTGTATTTTCAGCTGTTTTAATCTGGTGTACAAAACCGAAAGTAAAAGATGCAAAAAACGAAACTGAAATACAGGAAGCATAGAAATGGCGCTTATAGAACAGATCTACCGCTTATTAGGCTTGCTTTCAATGACAATCGCATTTCTATGTGCATTTGGTTGGGTCGCCCAAAAAGTTACATATTGCAGCTTTAATACAATATGTCTATGAAAACAGCCACATTCACATCCACTCAGCAGTGGCAATGTGAACTCCATATCCACATTACATTGTAAAAACTCCCAACACCTGCTCTGGTGACCTTATTTACAATGCTTATTGAAGCCCCGTGGCGCCTCTGCAATGCAATGCAATGGGGATCATTTGTACAGCACAGTAGTATTAGTTGGACAGGTGGTGGTACTTACGACAGTTTTCTTCATCGCTATTATCAGAGCAGTCGTCGTCATCGTCACATCTCCAGAGAGTAGGTACACACCTTCCGTTCTTGCATTGAAACTGACCCGTTTCACAATCCGTATCGGTATGAGTCCCTGTAGACCGAATAAGATAAAGATGTAAATAAAACAGTAACTCGTGTTCAATCTTTGATATAGATCAGTGGCACCAACCTGTCGATCGCGATCGACTGGTCTATCTCCAAGGCATTCCTAGTCGATCGCCAAACATTTCTGTAAAAAACCCAATGATAAAGCCTTGTGTTCCTATTTCTTGTATTTGTCTCTGGCTGTTGGCAGTAGGTACAACCTGGCTGTTGGCAGTAGGTACACACTGCATGATAGGCGAACTGTTGCCACTTTGAACCATTTAATGTGTCTGACCACTGGCCAATCAGATGGCTCAGATTACGGTGTCTGCAGTATCGTTGCAGTCATAAAAGAAAGCTACAGCAAAATTGATACTGTGAGACTTCAAAACGTTTAAAAACATGACTAGAGAGAGACTGTCAACGAATACAGCAAAGAGCTGCTGTTTGTATGAGTGAGTTCGTGTTTAAATTCTTACTCAGCACTGTCAACACTTTGTATTCAACACTTTTATAAGCCATAAAATGCGTGTTCTTCCTATTTCCACTTAGCGCTACAAGAAGCACTGCAGCAGTAATGAATGAGTTGGACAGTGTATCAATTTGCTTGTGTTGTTGTTATTATAAGCAGCTTGGGTCTTTTTTAATATCAAGGAATATTTCACTTTCTCTGTTCATAGGAGTAACAACATGAATTTATGCATGAGGCTGATGCTGTGCGACTCGAGTTTTGCCATCAGCTGGTGTCCTTTTTGGTCAGTGAATGTGGAGGAAAGTGAGAGCGGAGGGATGTTGAGAGGCGGAACCTGTCTTCTGCTCTCTCCCTCCGCTGAGACTGACCATCAGATGCAGGCACCATCAGCCCAGTAAAATACAAATAAATAGCAAATTATTTAAATGTATGCTCAATTAGCTGTGCCTTGCAAATAATATAACAACGGATCTATTACCAGTAAAGCCTACCTCAAATAAAAAATGGCCCAAACAACAATGCATTGGCAGGGCTAATCAAGCAAAGCCAATATGAGGCGATATTGTATTGGGTCTGTAGCTTACTTCACGAACCTCATTGCTACAGTACTGTTTTTTTGGATAGGCTTACGTTGTTGTTGTTTTATCAGAGCGGTAGATCTCGGTTTGCATTTTGACTCAGAAAGTGATGTGACCACTGATATATATGTTCCATTGATCCACTGTTACAATAAGGGTTTAGATAGTTCCGTTGATACAATGTTGCAACAAGGGTTAAATGTTGGATACTAAGTGACGGTTAATTGATGTTGATACAGTATATTGTCATTAGTCTACATATACAGAGTACTCTCTACGATGAGCACACCATCAACTGAGAACAGAAAAGGAAAGCAAGTGTAATTAAATTGGCACTTAAAGCCTATATGGGGTTTATTTAAATCGAATAATTTCAAATTGGAATGCAAAACTAGAACTGTTAGACTTCCAGCCCTAATTCGATTCTTTATTTTATTGTAGCCTAACCTATTTTTGTTAATGTTGACAGCTGCCGTTCAACACAGATATAAATGTAATGTAGACTGCAACAGCCTTATAAACCAACTCAAATTATCATGCTGATTGAATGAAAAATGTACAGCGAGCATGCCAGTGTAGAATGTGTCCCAAAGTTAGACTACACGATGTGATGGAGGTTACCTTCCCTTCCGTATGTCATTCACGCACATGTTGGCTACCTCCCGCCTATTGTCATTTACTAGGCTCTGACATATCACCATAGACTGGTTTCATGATGTTGTGGAATAAGTAACCAACAGCAGAGCATATGATATGTGCTATAAAATAGTATTTAGAGCAGGTAAACTTGAATTCCCTGTTGTGGTGACTATTGGTAATAGGGAGTGCATCTAGCCTAGGCTATTTTACCTCTACGATACACTGGCTTCTTCTGTTCTGTAACGTCGCTTCCCCATTCGTTGAAATGAAAAATAAATCCCTCTCCCATAATCAATGAGATTGAGAAAAATGTATTCTTACCTTGGGTGGAGTGGAGCTCCATTAGTAACAAATGTAAGAGCATTAGCTTCCCAAATTCTGTCCACATCTTTACAAGAGGTGATTCGTAGTTTTGTTCATACAATGCTGAACGAAGCAAACCACCTCTTCCCCTCGCTATGCAATGCTCGCCCGCTCGCCGGCTCGCTCGCTCGCTCTGCCTCCGCTGATCGGCTCGAGACTCCCTGCCTCAGAAGCAATTTGAATCAGTGACGTTTATGGGCGGGACTGAACCTGCGCTAATGTAGTGAAACTGAACACATGTAAACTATATCAGTCCATACAGCTGGCGAACTAACCTAGCATCTTCAAAGTACAGTATTAGGGTAGAAATCATTTCACAGAATATGTTCTCGATCTGTGTGTTTCCTAGAGATGATTGAGTCTTGCTATCCATCTATATCATCTTAGTAATAACCAGAATACTATAATTTTATTTTTTATTGAGCTTTTTTATTGAGCTCCCACTACAATCCTCCCTCCTTTAAAACAGTTTGCTACATCTGTCGGTCTAAGAATAAGTAGACCTATACAGAACAGAATGAGGTATAAACAAACAATATTTATTGAATATAATATTTTCTATAGAATGAAAAGATAAGTGAATATTAACATTAACATAAATAAGAAATTATAACATTTAGAAAATAATAAAATATAACACTGAGCTTTGGCTCTGCTGCCTGGTAATTAGTCCAGTCCTCACAATATTATGCAATTAGCTTTGTCTATACAATGTAAACATAAGCCTATAGGCTATGGCTGCAGCTATATGTCTCAAAATAGTAAAATATAACCTATACAGCTGTGTGATTAACTTTGGTTCCCAGCCTGGGCATTTTCAGCATCAGAATGGGCACTAGTCTATCTGGGCTGTCTGGAAGAAATTGAGAAAGTATGTCACATAGTTAGTTAAGCAGTCATTTACACAAATGCACTTCTGCCATACAATCTCAAATGTTACTAAGTGTGTAAACATTTGAATGTTTGAATTAAAATCTTACCATCAAAATAATCCTCTTCTGTACGTTCTTGAGGCAAAGTCATCAATGATGTCATCATTGGACATGTGTTTCCACACATAGGGTTGCACATTTTGGGAATATTCAGAGGTGGAAACTTTCTGTGGGAATTAATGGGAATATATGGGAATTAACGGAAATATATGCTAATTACATGGGAGGATTTCACTGAACAACAAAAGAAAGGGAATATTGAATGATCCCCAATGACCCATCGCTTCTCCCAAAAACATTTTCCATATACATCTGTAAAATGATAGTCTAGAAACTAAAGCTTTGGTTGTCTTCTTCTCAGGCTTCCATGTCTTCTCCCTGGACCTCCTCAATGTCCACCTCTTGAACATCAGACTCTGAGGCCTCATCTTCACTGTCACTTTCCAACCTTGTTGAGGATGGCTCGTTGTCAGGCTCAAAAAGCCTCAAATTTGCCTGGATGGCCACCAATTTTTCAACCCTTGTATTGGTCAGCCTGTTGCGTGCTTTGGTGTGTGTGTTTCCAAACAAGGACCAGTTACGCTCTGAGGTGGCTGATGTTGGTGGGATTTAGAGGATGATGGAGGCAACAGGGGAAAGAGCCTCAGATCCACAAAGTCCCTTCCACCAGGTGGCTGATGAGATATGTTGGCACGACTGCCATATTGCATCTCCATCCCAAAGCCCTTGCTTGGAAGGCTACTTCACCAAACTGCCAAGAACCTTGCCGTCATCCAGTCCAAGGTGGCGAGACACGGTAGTGATGACACCATATACCTTGTTGATCTCTGCACCAGACAGGATGCTTTTGCCAACATACTTGGGGTCCAACATGTACGCTGCGGCGTGTATGGGCTTCAGGCAAAAGTCTTCACGCTTTTTTATATATTTCAGATCTGCAGTTTCCTCTGCTTGGAGCAACAGTGAAGTAGGCAGTGCAAAACTGATTTCTTCTCTTACATCTGCAAGCAGAGTCTGAACATCAGACAGATGGCATTGTTTCCCTCAGTCCGTGCAATGGTTACTGCTATAGGTTTCAGGAGATTCAGGCTACTTACCACTCTCTCCCAAAATACATCATCCAGGAGGATCCTCTTGAAGGGGCTGTCCATATCGGCATACTGTGATATGGCCATTTCTTCCCCCTCCAGGAGACTGCCAAACATCATGACAACACCACCCCAACGGGTGTTAATGGGCAGCTTCAATGTGGTGCTCTTTTTCTTCTCACTTTGCTTGGTGAGGTAGTTTGCTGCTATAACTTGATGACCCTTCACATACCTAACCATTTCTTTGGCTCTCTTGTAGAGTGTATCCATTGTTTTCAGTGCCATGATGTACCTTGATGAGCAGATTCAATGCATGAGCAGCACAGCCAATGGGTGTGATGTGAGGGTAGGACTCCTCCACTTTAGACCAAGCAGCCTTCATGTTCGCAGCATTGTCTGTCACCAGTGCAAATACCTTCTGTGGTCCAAGGTCATTGATGACTGCCTTCAGCTCATCTGCAATGTGGAGACCAGTGTGTCTGTTGTCCCTTGTGTCTGTGCACTTGTAGAATACTGGTTGAGAAATTATGTAGTTAATTATTCCTTGCCCACGGACATTCGACCACCCATCAGTAATGATTGCAATACAGTCTGCTTTCTCAATGATTTGCTTGACCTTCACTTGAACTCTGTTGAACTCTGCATCCAGCAAATGAGTAGATAAAGCACGTTTGGTTGGAGGGGTGTATGCTGGGCGAAGAACATTCAGAAATCTTTTACAATACACAGCTCAAGCAAGACATTCATCAGCATTTCTCTGATTACGTTCCTCCATTGAGTCAAAAAAACCTCTGATTCCAGGAGGACCATGAGCTGTTGCTATCGATAAGGTGTCTGATTAATCATTTTCACCTCAAATAGAAGTAGAGGGACTTTTGTGAGAGGTTGCTTGTTGTGAGCGCTGAGGGAACTTTATGCACTTGGCCAGATGATTCTGCATCTTTGTTGCATTCTTCACATATGATTTGGCACAGTATTTGCAAATGTAAACAGCTTTTCCTTCTACATTAGCTGCAGTGAAATGTCTCCACACATCAGATAGTGCCCGTGTCATTTTCCTGTAAGGATAAATATGAGTAAAAAAAACAAATACAATTCCATGTACAGATAAATAGTTAAAGAGTTAGATTAAACAACTCCATTGTAAGATACATGTTTTAAAATGAAACATGTATGGAAACAGGTGAACTAACACTCCTCAGTTAGCAGGCTCAAGCAAGCTAAAACCCACATGGTAGCAAAAACTAACTAGCAGAAATTGTTAACAAGTTAGAAATTATTTAAACACACTTTGCTGAAGGCTAGTATTTACTAGTTGTATGTATGTCATAAAAATCATGTATGTCATATAAAATATATTCACCCCACCCAGTATTATAATAAAAACTTACCAGAAAGCATGTAGTCCTTGGCTCAGTCAGTGTAGTAGTGTGGGCTCAATAGCATCTCATTAGTGTGCAAGATCTTGAGAATCAGCTGTACACGTGATGTAAGAGTGCACTGCACATGTGATTAAAGAATGCACTGCATGCAGAGGGCTGTAATTCCATTGAATTGGGGATAGTTTAACCAAAATATGCCACAAGACCTAGAATTGCCTTATGTGTATCCCATAAAAAAGGTTCACTGTTATAAGCTAACTTTTTGATGAATTTAAGCAAAATTCACCAAATTCCCGGTGTTAACTTCCCATGGAAAATGTCCGAAAAAATTCTGGAAATGTACCGGAAAGTTTCCGACCCTTTGCAACCCTATCCCCATGTCATGATTTATGCTCATGATGGCCAGACCACTCAAACATTCCTGTGACATGGAAGACCTCAGGTAGCTTTTGATGAGCTTTAATTTTGGAAAGCTCCTCTCTGCCGATGCTACTGTTACTGGTAGGGTGACTGCAATTCTTATGGCTATCCAAAGGTTAGGATAGAGTTCCTCCAGGTTTTTCTCACAATGAAAGGAAAGCAGCTCAAAGGCAATCATCTTATCTGATGGCAGAACAGGTAAATTCTGAATCTCGTGTGCCAGATCCATTCCACTGATGTCACAGTCATCTCTGAAAGTTAGAGTTTTTTCATCTTCCATGCAGTGAGCCTTTAAAGATTCACTGGACATCTGAGATGCAGTGCTGAAGTTCAGCAGCACTCCATATTTGGTTTTCACCTGGTTGAATGTTTCAAATCTCTCATCCAAGGATGTCACAGCAGAGTCGACCACAATGTTGAAGTAGTTGTCTTCAAGGTTTTTCAGTGGATCAGTCACTGGTTCATCAGGAGCCTCATAGCTGAAATGCCTTGCTGTTTCTCAGTCTCTTCTCTATCAGAACAGCCTCCACATTAATTTCTTCACAAATGCTTTTGGCTGTTGTCTGGACCTCAGACAATCCAGTTTCCCGGTATGTAGTGAGGGAGGCCTTTGCATTTTATATTAAATTCACTGCGATATCCAACTGCATTGAGGTGGATTGCGAGTAGCTTGTTCACCTTGTTTGTCATTGTCAGTATCTCACACCATACGACACAGCAAATCAAGAAGCGGTAGGACCCAACTTCCTCTGCAAGTGCTTGTGCCTCCACTTTGGCCACAGGATCGTTGATCATCTGTCTGGCTTTCAGTAATGCCTCTCGAACCTCAGAAGCCTGATACCTGATTGCATGAACACTTTGGAGCCTACTCTCCCATCTTGTGTCACACCATGACTTCATGGTTATGTTCATGTGTTTCTTCAAAACACTTCATCTTTGTGTGCCAGCTGAAAAGAAGGTGAAGTGCTTTTGCACATGCCCAAAAAACTAAACTGCATCTTTTAAAGATTTGGCAGCATCTGCAATGACAAGGTTTAGAGTATGTGCTCCACATGGGATGAACACAGCTCTGGGTGCTTGCCCTTCATGTTGGTCCCATTATCATAAGCTTGCCCTCTGCAATCTTCAAATGGAAACTTCAGCTCGTTCAGCTTATCTAAGATGACAGTGGACAGATTCAAGCCTGTTGTAACCTCAACATTCACAAAGCCGAGGAAGTGCTCCTTGACCTCTGGCTTTCCCTTTAAAGCCACGCGTCTCAGAATAATGGACATTTGTTCCTAGTGACTAATGTCAGGTGTACAGTCTAAGATAATGGAGAAGTACTTTGAGTCTCTTACTTGAGTTACTATTGCTTCCAGAATCTTGTCACTCACCATCTGTATCAGATCATTCTGTGTGCGCTTCCCAAGGTAATGAGCATGTGTCTCTCTATCTTTAATTTTGTTGAGATTATTTTCCATAACAGGATCAAATTTTGCCAGTAATTCAACCTCTTTTAGGAAGTTTCCATTATCTGGTTGGAAGAGATTGTCTGATAAACCCCTGAATGCTAGGTTTCTTTCAGCCAGAGACTGGGTGATACTTATTAAACGTGTAAGGACATCCCGCCATCTCTTTCTTTCAGCCTCCAAAATTGTAATTTGTATCTGGTCAAGAGTCTGTTCCCGACTTAGGCGCAGATCAAGTTCTCTCCATGGTGTTTCAGAATGGCGTTGATATTTGACCAGTCATTCACGCCTTCCTTTATTATTTTGTAGTCTTTTGATTGAGTATGAAAGCCAGCTCATAGTAATCTTTTCCCCATTTGACAGCTGTCTCTGTAATAATCCTGAATGGAAACCTCTTCTAGACTTGTCTTTAAGGTAAGAAAAATCCAGTCCTGGTTTGAATGGACCTCTGCGCACTAACTCAGTCCTCACAAAGTCTGTTAAGACTGGGGGCCAATCTGCTGGGTCATTTGGTGAAGCAGCAACTGTTCTAGTAGGGTCTGAGCTGCTTGTATCTGATGCTGGCTGTACACCTCTGGTTGTGCTAGTACTGTCTGAGGCTGCCTGTACTTCACCTGGGTCTGTGTTAGTACTAGCTGAAGCCGGCTGTGTTGGGCCTGTATTAGTATTTGCTGAAGCCAGCTGTACTGGGTCTGTGTTAGTACTTTCTGAAGCTGCCAGTACTGGGTCTGTGTTCGTATTTGCTAAAGTCGGCTGTTCTGGGTCTGTGTTAATACTGGCTGAGGCTGGATGTGGACCAACTGAGTCTGTGCTTGTACTGGCTGATGATCCAGCATCTCCTCTACTGACAAACTTAAGCATAGCACCTGTAAATTATAGATAACAATACTATTATCAATTGTATCAGCTGCATCAGGCCCATTCAAACTGGCTCCCCCAGATGTACTTTTATACATTTTCAAATATAAAATACTATTTATACTATGGCTTGGCTGAATACTTGATGGTTATTATTTACTGAGAGATGTGCATCCATATTGCCCAGTATGCTCAGCTAATCAACATTTTAAATTCAATATATAAATCAATAGTCAATGTCAATTCATTGCTTTCCATTTTGCATTAGTCCAGAGTTGTAACTAAACCTTGACTGAGAGACTAGATAATCATTGTATTGTTTTAAAATCATGTGTGCCTATGAGGAGTGCCATCACGCCCATATATTGTCTGGACTGCTCCCCACAAAGGTTGCTGCTGGAAAGCGCAAGTTTCATTTCGTGCACGCGCATATGAACGCATGTTCACATGGGACGCGGTTATCTTTTTCGAGCTACAGTTTATAAACACCGCTGCCCGTTGGAGTTTATCAAACGTAATAAATAGTTGTATTTCACTCTCACTTTTGTCAGGCACAAAGTCACAGAACACAGCCCTGGAAGTGGCTGGCAAGCAAGACACAGACAGACCAAGAGATGCACTGCAAGCTAGCACATCGACTTAACATTACTGTTATATGCTGACATCAAACTTGGAGAGTTTACCTGATTGCTGTTCCCGCAATTCACTCTCATGCTGTTTTTTTTCTTCTCTTTTCGTGACCAGAAGGATAGTTCAGCTTCATCCTCTCATCGAAGTTGTAAACATTGACAACCGCTTTGACACGAGGGGGAGGCGGGGTCCTTGTGTAACTTGCGTAGTGAGCGTATAAGGCCGCCCGGCTCTGATGATCTATCAGACAACTTGTGATCAATTCATATCAAACGTACACTTAAACATACAGTATCTTACAACAACATCAAGATTAGAATCAAGATACATCTACCAAAAGTTTACTTAAACACTTCAACTTTTATATTTCTAATTAATTAGACTATTTGTGCAGATTGTATAATTTCTCCAAATCTCCTTATCTATCAAACCATGTGAGTTGATGTTTTCCTAGACTCCGGTGTACAGTAGGGATCAGCTTCGGGCTTGACATGACATGAATTGGAGCAGAAGGGCAAGAGAAGAAGTTACACACCATCCCTATGGAGAGTCAGTCAGTGGCAAATCAACTGGAAGAAGCACAGTTTATTGGGCCAATTGTGGACTGACACATCTACAGTAAAACAGTATTGAAGACGTGACTCATAGAACAGTAATGAAACCGTGACAAACAACAAGGGGACTGTAGCCCAACATGGTCACCAACCAGACCCTGTCTTGGTTGCTCATTTTGACAGTCTATACCTGATGAAAATAGCCCTACAATATATGCGTAATGGTATATAATGTGTGATTAGCTAGGTTTCCATCCAATTGCTGGCAGATTTTCATGCAAATAATCTAAAATCAGCATAAAGAAAATAGGCACATTTTTGGTGTGTCTCTACAAAATGGACGTGTTGCTGATAAATCAAATCAATGTTTCTGACTTGGTGTACAGGGAGAATACTGTAAGAACGGCCCATGTTCTGAATTCTGTCGCTGTAGATTTCAAAAGTGCTGAACAAATAGTTACATTTGAAGTCGGAAGTTTACATACACCTTAGCCAAATACATTTAAACTCAGTTTTTCACAATTCCTGACATTCAATCCTAGTTAACATTCCCTGTCTTAGGTCAGTTAGGATCACCACTTTATTTTAGGAATATGAAATGTCAGAATAAAAGTAGAGAGAATTATTTATTTCAGCTTTTATTTCTTTCATCACATTCCCAGTGGGTCATAAGTTTACATACACTCAATTAGTATTTGGTAGCATTGCCTTTAAATTGTTTAACTTGGGTCAAACGTTTGGGGTAGCCTTCCACAAGCTTCCCACAATAAGTTGGGATCATTCCTCCTGACAGAACTGATGTAACTGAGTCAGGTTTGTAGGCCTCCTTGCTCGCACATGCTTTTTCAGTTCTGCCCACAAATGTTCTATAGGATTGAGGTCAGGGCTTTGTGATGGCCACTCCAATACCTTGACTTTGTTGTCCTTAAACCATTTTGCCACAACTTTGGAAGTATGATTGGGGTCATTGTCCATTTGGAAGATCCATTTGCGACCAAGCTTTAACTTCCATCTATTTAGTGAAGTGCACCAGTCCCTCCTGCAGCAAAGCACCCCCACAACGTGATGCTGCCACTCCCGTGCTTCACGGTTGGAATGGTGTTCTTCGGCTTGCAAGCCTCCCCCTTTTTCCTCCAAACACAACGATGGTCATGATAGCCAAACAGTTATATTTTTGTTTCATCAGACCAGTGAACATTTCTCCAAAAAGTACGATCTTTGTCCCCATGTGCAGTTGCAAAGCGTAGTCTTTTTTATGGCAGTTTTGGAGCAGTGGCCTCTTCCTTGTTCAGCGGCCTTGCTCAGCGGCCTTTCGAAATAGGCCTAGTTTTACTGTGGATGTAGGTACTTTTGTACCTGTTTCCTCCAGCATCTTCACAAGGTCCTTTGCTGTTGTTCTGTGATTGATTTACACTTTTCGCACCAAAGTACGTTCATCTCTAGGAGACAGAACGCGTCTCCTTCCTGAGTGGTATGACGGCTGCATGGTCCCATGGTGTTTATACTTGCGTACTATTGTTTGTACAGATGAACGTGGTACCTTCAAGCATTTGGAAATTGCTCCCAAGGATGAACCAGGTCTACAATTTTTGGGGGGAGATCTTGGCTGATTTCTTTAGATTTTCCCATGATGTTGAGCAAAGAGGCACTGAGATTGAAGGTAGGCCTTGAAATACATCCACAGGTACACCTCCAATTTACTCAAATGATGTCATTTAGCCTATCAGAAGCTTCTAAAGCCATGACATCATTTTCTGTAATTTTCCAAGCTGTTTAAAGGCACAGTCAACTTAGTGTATGTAAACTTCTGACCCACTGGAATTGTGATATAGTGACTTATAAGTGAATAACATTATTTCAGAATAAACAGAAATAATCTGTCTGTAAACAATTGTTGGAAGAATTACTTGTGTCATGCACAAAGAAGATGTCCTAACCGACTTGCCAAAACTAGTTGAACAATGAGAATTTAATGACTTCAACCTAAGTGTATGTAAACTTCCGACTTCAACTGTATATTTACTACGTCTGTCCTAGCTCAGTCATCAATGTCTTAATCGAAATTACGGATTGCCTCTTATCCGCTCGTTGTCCCCTTATGCCATAGTTTGTACATTGCAATTGTCAGTAGAAACCACATTTGTTTAAGCAAGTCAGCCATATCAACTATGTTTTTTTTTAAAGGCAGTAAATGAGGCTGAATGAACTTTTTCGCTGCCAAGTCTCCGCTGATAGCCAGGTGTAGCAGTGGTAAGGATTCACTCCATGGTTTTGAAAAGAAAGCTCTGCTGCTGGGACAGCTTTATGTAGGCCCTAACAGTTAGTTTTTTACTGTTGTAATGCAATAAATGTACTGTTTAGTGTAGTGTTGTGTTGTGTAGTGGCTTTGCTGGCATGCATATAAAAAACAATCTGGGAGTTACATGCTAAAATCGCCACTGATCCGGACACACAGTGGACACGGTAGATAGATGTAGACGCATGACAGGTTATGATCAGAATACTAAAGCTTTCAAGTCTAGACACAGCCTACATGATTAGATTATTATGGATAAGAGAAAGAATATTTTTATTTGTCAAATGGCAGTCATGCATCGATCATCATGTCACCAGAATAAGACCCTTGATATTTATGGGAAAGGAACATCAAGATCACTCTGCACTTTTATCACCCTGTAAAGTTCATCATAAGTTATTTAATATGCAGCCTAATTAACTGCATGGCTTCCCGAGTCATAGTGGGAAGACCACACACTATATCATCGCGTGACTCCAAGTTTATTTCGATATGATGTTTATTATATCAATATTTGCGCACAAAATGATCCCATCATGTCAAACGAACAAATGATCTGTCAGCATGTACCGAAAAGTCATGTTTCCTTCACAGCTGTCATGATTTTTTTTATAGATATGACTTTACTTGCATAAAAACTGTGGATGGAAATGTAGTTTATGTGAGGAATATTTCTGTGCTCACTACACACTTATTATGATGGTAGTGTGTTTGATATGCCCTGGCTTCCTTGGCTTTTGTGGTCCCTTGAGGTCAATTTCCAAATTGACAGTCTGACTGAGTCACTGTCTGACTGGCTGAGTGACTGGCTGAGTGACTGGCTGACTGACTGACTGACTGACTGTCTGACTGAGTGACTGTCTGACTGGCTGAGTGGCTGTCTGACTGGTTGACTGACTGAGTGACTGTTTGACTGGTTTACTGACTGAGTGACTGTCTGACTGGTTGACACTCCCAGGGACCTCCAGACCGGCAATACAGTTCTATCTGTTCTGACTCACTTCACTGTTGGCCTCTCTTGGCTCAAGACGAATGGCTAGGTCCATCCGGAGACAACCGGCCGGTGGTCAGCACATTCTCCATCTTTACAGGGGAAGAGGAGGAGAGGGCTGAGCGGAGCAGAGGAGACGCTGCCAGAATCGTGACCCAAAACCAGGAGAGATGTCTCGTCGATACTTGGCCACGCGCCCACAGCCCATAGTGGAGACAAAGGTGATTTGAACATCAGTGCATCAAATGATATGGCAGAGGAAGGCAAGGGCTGGTGCATTAGTGCACAGTATACATACACGCACTCACGCAAGCACACACACACAGCTGGAGCTGTCAAAACTATACAGTTTCAAACAAACCAACCCGGGGCCAGCTGCATAAATCGCAGAGTAAAAAATTGAACAAAACTCAAAGAATCAAATTTCTGCTGCATTGGAGTGTGCCATGGGCATTTTTCAATATGTTTGCAAGAAGATCACTCCTCCTCGAGCTCCCAATTGTGTATGAGTTCAGAAAAAAACTCTCACTACTCATGAGAAGAATTGGCCATTTCTTGTTTGAATATATTTATCTCGCTCTCTCTTTGTACTTTGTATCCACTGCATATGTCTGAGTGCTTCCAGAGAGCTGCCTGACCCACAACCTGCAACCTGTAATCTTCATCCGTAGAACACAACACACACAAAACGTCCCCCATTCACCCACTAGCGCGCTCTCTCTCTCTCTCTCTCTCTCTCTCTCTCTCTCTCTCTGGTCTAAAGTAGTGGACTAAATGGGGAATAGGGTTAGGGTTACATGGTCTGCTCAGTAGCTGTATAGCTTTTTCTTATGCAGAAAGGAAGGTGGTTGACTGCACAGATGGAGGGGAGAGGGAGGGAAATAGTACAAGCTAAACCCATTTATATTTTGAGCTAAACTAGTACCCAATAATAAACAAGAAGAAAACAGATATTTACGATTTAACATTTGGATGTTCAGTATTTGTTATACATTCAAAGAAATACTGTATTCCCAAGGCAGAAATTTACTAAGTCTGTTTAAGTCATCTGGTTAAATAATTTTTGGCTTACAGGGCGAAACACCAGTAAGGGGATCAGCGATCAGTGTTGTACCCATTGTTGTGTTGGTACAAAGGGCATCTCATATTGTTGTGTATTTACAGCATAATCTCCCCAGCAACCACATGAGGAGTTCCAGAAACTGCAGGCTTTGTGAAATACCTTGCTAAATCCGTTTACACCACCCAAACTGCAGGCTTTGTTAAATACCTTGCTAAATCCTATTTACACCACCCAAACTGCAGGCTTTGCTAAATACCTTGCTAAATCCGTTTACACCACCCAAACGAACCTGAAACTATCACAGCAACAGACCCATTTACATAAAAATGTAGCAATCATTTATGACTAGAGATTCCAGAAAAAGTTCTGCGTTTAAAAGCACTTTCTCTTGCCTGAACTTTATGAAATAAAAAATGAATTAAATAGAGAATGCATCCTATTGTCTCTCTGCCAGATGATGCTGGTTTGATGGTTTCTACTGTCCCTCTGCCAGATGATGCTGGTTTGATGGTTTCTACTGTCCCTCTGCCAGATGATGCTGGTTTTATGGTTTCTACTGTCTCTGCCAAATTATGCTGGTTTTATGGTTTCTACTGTCTCTCTACCAGATGATGCTGGTTTGATGGTTTCTCTTTTCCCTCTCTTATTCTCTCCTCTGTCTAACATCAGTATTCCACAGACATCACATGCATGGCCTGCTGGACTGAAGAAACATTTGGTTAAAGAGGAGAGAGTGGCGTTGCTTATTCATATTGGCCAGTATAGGGAGATACTGTAGAGTCAGGCAGAGGAGGAGGAGGAGGAGAGGGGAAGAGGAGGAGGGGGATAGAGGAAGGAGGGGGAGATAGTGAGGATGGGAGAGAGAGAGGAGGGGGAGAGAGGGATGAGGGGAGGTTGGAGGTGAGGCAGTGGCAATGAAATAGCCAGGCATCCTACGCCCTTCTAACCTACTGTGCTCAATCCTAGCCCCCTAAGAGAGAGAGAGAGAGAGAGAGAGAGAGAGAGAGAGAGAGAGAGAGAGAGAGAGAGAGAGAGAGAGAGAGAGAGAGAGAGAGAGAGAGAGAGAGAGAGAGAGAGAGAGAGAGCGTAAGTGTGAGTATGTTTATACGTGTGCACCTATGGGTGGGTTCGCTCATGTGTGAGTTGTCAGCTCATTAGTTCAACACGGCTGGGGAGGTCCTGAAAAGATATGCTCCCATACCATGCAGAGGGACACAACAGATTTATAAACTATCTAATAAACTAACTAATAAACCACTTATAAATAATTTATAAAAGGCTCTGCTCCTCCTCAAGTTAAATATGTGCTGAGTCACACCTCCAGAACAACACTTCACATTCTCCCCGGTTTTACCAGCGCTCCCAATCATCATAATAATGCAGGATGAGAATCTACTCGTCTAAATGCAAATCATAAAAGGAGTCTCAGTCTCTGATGACCTCCTCAACATACTGTGTCTAATTTTTCTGTACACAAACCAACGGGCCCATCTGACTTCATGTGCCTCTCTGCCTTTCACTGTTTACACTACAACAGGTCCCAACAACAAACAAACATCTTAGAGTAAGAGTGCTGATCTAGGATCTGTTCATATAATCTTATTCATTATGATCTGAAAGGCTACTCTGAGACTCTTTGTGAATGTTCTCCAAGATCTCCAACAGGGGCGTTAGGACCTATTTACTGTACTGTACAGTTGTAGGAACTATAGATAGATAGATAGATAGATAGATAGATAGATAGATAGATAGATAGATAGATAGATAGATAGATAGATAGATAGATAGATAGATAGATAGATAGATAGATAGATAGATAGATACTTTATTGATCCCCGTGGGGGAAATTACTTCATCAAGCAGCTACGAAAAAACACAGGGCAGGTGCAAAATGCCAGAACGAAATACACAAAAGACAGATACACAATACATGATACATAGTGCGGCAGTATGAAAAACTATAAAAATACACGAAGTCTGGAGTGCAAAAAGCTATAGAAATGCATTGCATAGTATGAGTGAATGACTAAATATTTATACCATACATTGTTATAGTGTGAGGTGAAAAAATGATACAATTATTGCATGTTGATATAAATAAAATATTTGCATGGTTAACTATACTGGTCAATGGCAGAGAAAGATACCTAAATAGTTAAATGCGTGTATGATATAAATGAGGGTAATAATAGTTTACTTAATATACAGGTAAATGAATATTTGCATGGTTAAATTAACTTTACAGGTAAATGACAGGAAGTGATACTTAAATAGCAAAATGGGCGTATGATATAATTTATGGTAATAATACTAATTCCCTTAAAATACAGTGCTTAGAACAGGGTTAATTACAGATAAATGCACATATTGCACATTCGATATACTAAATGCAATGACTACTGACAGGATACTAATATGCATTCCTGAGTGAATGACTACGCAAGTTCAGTCCAAGAATGACTTACAATATTGCACGTGATGTGATATAACAACTGTACATGAATATGTACATACAGTCCTGAATGAATGAGTGCTGAATGAATTAGTCTTGAGTGAATGAGTGATTACAGACCAGAGAGTTACTCACGGATGGATAGATGCCTAATTGTTAAACTAGGTCCAAACACCCCAACAGTTTCAGGTCTATGTTGCCGACGGCATGGCACCCCGTTGAGGCATTAAATAGTCTGATAGCCGCCGGCAGGAAGGACCTCCTGTAGCGCTCTCTGGCAAGTTACAGAGAAAAGCAATCTCAAGTTTTTCCATTTGTGTATAGAGCATTAGAGCTTTGTTACGTTTTCATCATCAGATACTTAATTGGCATAATTGAGTGCGGCAACAATGGACGTACAGGCTAAAGTAATGTACTGTAGATTGAATGTGGGCTCAGATTGAGTTGATACCAATCAGGGTAATTATGTGGAATTAATATCAGGGAGAATGTAAGTATCTGATTCAGGGTAATCTCTCTGTCCAATCAGTAAACAGAAGAACCCAAGGAGGGAGGAAGAGGAAACAACATCATGCGCGATTTATGTTATTGTTGTTGTCATGGATGCGACATATCCTTGGAAAACCTTTGCAGGTTTGTTAGTCTGCCACAGCTCTAATGCTCTATACACAAATGGATAAACTTGAGATTGCTTTTCTCTGTAACTTGTGGAACACAATACTCCAACGTTTTCAGAATACAAGCACTGCACTTCAGGCAGTCCAACTGGACCTGTCTAACGCTGTTCCATTGCTGGCCTCCTTGAGAGATGTTGCGGCTGGGCTACGGGATCAGTTTGATAGCTTTGAGGCAAAAGGAAAGGACATGTCACCACCAAGCGTTTTAACGCTTTACAAACCTAGGCATTGCTTCACATGTTGAGACAGAGGCATCTACAAGCAGTCTTTCCAAATGTTGACATTGCCTTGTGAAAATTCTTGACTTTTTACCTGTTACCAATGCACCAGGGGAGCGATCCTTTTCAAAGCTGTCTCTTGTCAAAAACAGACTGAGATAAACGATGGGACAGACTGAACCATTTGAATCTTATCAATTCATTCAATTTATTCTTGAGAATGATGTATTCGGGGCGCTTGATTTCAAGGACATAGTTGCAGATTTTGCTGCTCGGAAAACGAGGAAGAGATCATTTCAAGGTAAGCCATGATGACACTATAATAAGCGAATGCACTGCATAAAGGCCTCATGCTAGTCCACTGGAGACGGCTGGGTAGGCTCTGTCCAGCCAGCTGGTGGTGCTGAAATGGCAGAGGCCCTTGTTTTCTTTGCGAAGGCCGTGCGGATGGTAACTGTTGGTGGTCCTCCTGAATCAATAGTGTGACCATGCTGTGTAGCCTAGGTCATGCAACTGATATATTTATGCTTGGTGGATCTTACCAGAGAGATATTGCTCTCCGGTTTTAACTGTGATGATTATGAAACACAAACTTATGAATGTTCTGCTTTACTGTGCTGTATTGTAGCATAGGCCCTATTTCATTTGTTTATAGCCGCCCATAAGGCTAGGGGTAAGCTTTCCCTAAAGTAAACTGAATTAAATTGCCAAAATTATACAGCCTAACTAGCCTATTTCTGTCTATACAGAAATAAATAAAATCATTCAAAAGATGCTACTAAAGCATGATTTTGCCAAAGAGGATCATTAACTTCTTTAAAAATATATAAGTTGTGGATTGTTTTAAATCGCATTGCCTACAGTCAGAAGGAAAGGCAGCAAGCACAATATGTTGATTATTATTATTGTTGCAGCAAGCACAATATTTTGATTATTATTATTGTTGCAGCAAGCACAATATTTTGATTATTATTATTGTTGCAGCAAGCACAATATGTTGATTATTATTATTGTTGCAGCAAGCACAATATGTTGATTATTATTATTGTTGCAGCAAGCACAATATGTTGATTATTATTATTGTTGCAGCAAGCACAATATGTTGATTATTATTATTGTTGCAGCAAGCACAATATGTTGATTATTGTTGCAGCAAGCACAATATGTTGATTATTATTATTGTTGCAGCAAGTACAATATGTTGATTATTATTATTGTTGCAGCAAGCACAATATGTTGAGTATTATTATTGTTGCAGCAAGCACAATATGTTGATTATTATTATTGTTGCAGCAAGCACAATATGTTGATTATTGTTGCAGCAAGCACAATATGTTGATTATTATTATTGTTGCAGCAAGTACAATATGTTGATTATTATTATTGTTGCAGCAAGCACAATATGTTGAGTATTATTATTGTTGCAGCAAGCACAATATGTTGATTATTATTATTGTTGCAGCAAGCACAATATGTTGATTATGATTATTGTTGAGTTGCGACTGTCAGTGAAGCCCAGCCAGGCCCAGCCAGGCATATCGCAATATTTCAAAATACAATCGTGGAAAAACATTGTTTGGAAAGAAAATGGGCTAATGCTGTAAAGAGAAGGCAATGAAAATACTCTAATTTGTCTTTTAGTTGAGCGAACAACAGTAGGCCTATAGCCTATCTTATTGGCACCAGCGGAGAGCATCGGCTATCGTGGTTGTGTTGGGTCACTGCCACTAAAAGTTTGTTTTTGGACAACAACTTCCTTCTCCAGTTTAGATGGACCTCATGTACTATTTGTGTCTCCCCTTCTTGTAGGACTATTATATGGACAAGACCTGTAGACAGACCTGCA